>MU106540.1:0-110425 GCA_012274485.2 Sinapis alba
TTCGTTTGTGAGCTTGGTAACGCTCGACATGTTCACAGAAAGTAAAGTATTTTGTGGGTTCTGAGCATTGAACACAGAGGTTCTTTCAACGGTGGATTCGGATCCCATTGGAGAAGAAGAAATCAGGAACGCAGTTTCAGAGAAGAGGGAGGTAGGGAAGATGAAGAAGAAGAAGAAAGAGACGGCGTAAAAAAAAAAAAAATATTGGTGTTAACCTAAAGAGGCTCTTGATACCATATTGAATATGTGGAATCGAATGAATTGTATTACTGATACTACTCTGACTATATACAGAGAGGAGCATGTACAGAGATGGTAAGACAATATACAAACATTATGAAAGCATAATTACAGGGATATATTTCTATATCTTATCACAAATCATACAAAGTAAAGAGAGAGAGATTCAATCAAACCTGATGCTGTTAGCAAATTGAAGAAAGAAAGATTCAAAAGACGAAAAACTCCTCGGATCTGCGCCGTGGAGTTGAAGAAGAAGCAAGTAAAACTGTTAGTGACGGCTTTTATATAGTTCCCACCGTTTTTGTTATTGCCTTTTTCTTTTTAGGTTTTCTGATTAGGAAAACGGAAAATAACAGAAATATTTTCTTTCCTGATTTGCCCTCCGAGCGTTTGATATATGGGACTTGATATATTACAGTTTTTTTTAGTTTTGTTCGTTTAAAATTGTTTCGTTCTGCGAACCCCAACCTACATAAATATTGTTCGTTTATCTGTTATAGAATCAGGCCTCAAGGGGACTGGAGCTCAAATCCCCTGTCATAAAACTACTCAATAATTCATACATATTCATCAAATAAGAATTATTTATCTAGTTCACGACAACACCATTACATTTGCAATATATTCGTAATCCACAACACCCAGTATAAAGTATCGAAAAACACATTTGATGTTACAAAATCATTCACTCTCTCTATCCTAGTTAAACAATTAGAGAGAGAGTACAAAGAGGAATGCAAGAAATGAACATGACTAAGAGATAAGCCCGCCTAGAATAACATATTTATCTCTATTTTACTCTATCTTTCTAAGAAACGCCATGAAAATCTTCCAAAAAAACTTGGAAGCTACTATTGTGAACTCTCCTTCCCTCAATATCACCACTTGACCTAATAGGCTTTTTAGACTAAGTTCATAGCTCATAGGCCAACATCTTGTGCAAATTGGCCAACCTTTGAACAAATCTAATGAGTTTGACCAGACTTCACAAAACTCCATATGTTTTGTCAAAATACATAACTTTTTCAGTGTGTCGACACTTCATGGTCTTCTCTCTTCGTCTCTTTTCTCTCATCTCTACCTTGAGACAAGCTTGAAATCCATTTGTGATCTTCTTTAAACCTATGTAACCTTACACTTATACACCATAAACGCTTAAGTAGATTAAACACTTAAATCCACTTAGCTCCATCAATAAAGATGAATATAACGCATGATAAATTTCATATGTGACAATCTAATTGCCATACTGAATTTCCATCACATCCACCTATTGTCTTGAATTGCGAACTCAGTTGTTACACTTCAAGTGTCAAGCTCAACTCAGCATTGATATATGTCTCTTTATAATCTTGTTTACTGGTTTACTGCCCGTGAATCTATCAACAACACAACTTTGCTGTCAAAATCATGAATATGTTCAAGGGGTTGAACATAAAACCATGTATCCTTCTGTAAGTTGATTTCCTCCTTGACCTTTTAATTCTACTCATGCGCATTGAGCCTTAAATCAAAGTCCTTAAATTTTGTGCAACAAATTTCAAACCATATATGATTCAGTCATGAATCAGTCTATGATTCTCTAGTATGTTTAAACACTGCAGCCTTGAACACCTCTTGTAATGTCATTATTTCTAATAGAACACACCATCCAACTATACACTTTGCTGAATAGACTTTCGACACAATCCTGGTCAAACCATCATGCTTTTAGCAAAACCTTGATGTCACACTAATGCCTTAAAATCAACCGCAAGACCTCGAAGTCACTCATGCTCCATATCTCAGAAAAAGTTTTTGACTTACTCTTGATGTATTTCAACAGATTACACTTGAGCATCACTTTTCACCGCTACCATCTTTAGTAGGACATGCCGCCTAAAAACATATGATTATAAAGACTTTCGACACAAATATCTTTAATTTACCTTTTGATCAAACTTTTCTGCAAAAATAGAACCTCTACTAATTGATTTAAAACCCAATTTGCAAAATATACACAATTTATCATTTATTACTCAATTGTATTTATTTAGAATATTTGTTATAAAACGAGTGATTGTTTCGAAAATAAATGAAGAATATGCTCACTTCACGCCTTGCGTGGATTTCAATCTAGTTGTTTTTTATTTCACTTCATTTATCAAAATATCTAATTAGAATGAATGCATCTGCGAGTCAAGTTTTTTTAAAAAAATATTTACATATTTTTAAGCAATAATAACATTTTTTCTTTTATAATTTTAGAAATAAATGAAACTCTATACAGATTTCAGATATAAGAGAAAATAATATAATAGGGGAGGAAAAGAAACGAAATAATAGCCTTTCTTTTTTTAAAAAAAATATTACTTGTTATTGTCTTTTGATTGTGTAACTTGAATATTGTATAGAGAAGAATGCCATATATGCAGAGCGCATACAGAGAAGCTGGGGTTTTAGTTTCAAGCTATAAAAGGCAAACCAGTAAATCTACAACAAGTGGACGTGCCGGAGTGGTTATCGGGCATGACTAGAAATCATGTGGGCTTTGCCCGCGCAGGTTCGAATCCTGCCGTTCACGCATTTTTATGTTTTTATATTCCTGTTCTTCTTCTCCAATGTTTTCATTAGTAAATAATTTTACATTCACTGATTCAAACACGTTTTACAAAGATTTTAAAGCGAATCCGAGAGTGAAATTATATCAGCTTAAGATTGTGATTATTCATATCATTATTAGATTTTCTTATCGGGAAAAAAATAACAGAACTTGATAATGATATTAATATTGCATTTGACGGTATGGCCTACTGCCGAAGTCATCGACAGCACTGGCTCTCTCTCTCTTTGACCCAAATACTAATTATTAATAAAGTCTTTGATAATATAATTTTTTAATATTAGCACTATGTTTTGTTATTCAAAATTAGAAATTAACAGGCTAACTACGCTTACGTTTTCATATAGAAAACGTGTATATTAACATGCTAGACATAAGAGTCCGTTGAACAATTGTGGCGTACCAATATGTATTTGCTTCATGTAATCCAGCTGTATCATATGTCTTTCTAATTCCATTTCCAACTTTCACAAGCAAATATCACCGTTTTCCAGCTTAATTATCTAATATATCACCAAACTCTCGTGGATTCACATGTTAAACAATGAAAAGAAAATATACATTATTGTCAAAAAATAAAAGGGAATATAATTCATAATTTCAATTGAATACTTTCATAAATAAGTAGATGATTTAGTATTGTTGTCCCAAAAAAAGAGTAGATGACTTGGTAAAAAGATGTCTAGTTAAGTACTACTTTGAACATTATACATGGAAAATAGCAGAGAAATCTACGCATGTTATAAAGAAATAAATGTATAAAATATAAAACATACATAAAGGTGTGTAGTACTATTTTGAACATTATGTTCAGATATCCTCAACGTAGAACATAGAAATGCATGTCACACCTATAACATATATGAAATGAAGAATCTGACACACAATTATTCTTATAAAATATCTTGTGAGTAATTTCTAATACTCCAAGAAAATACATTTTTCTAATAAGGAAGGTGTGAACTGTAAAGTAAAGTAGTAATCAAGAAAGAAAGAACCAAATTAAAAAAATACATATAATATGGACCAAACTCAACTCCTCAAGCATAAAAAAACTCAACAGAGGAAGCATAGCATAGAAAGCCAACCACTCTCAACAAAAAGTTCTCTTTCTATATCCTAAACTCAAAAAAAAAAAAAAACAAGAAGCGTATGGAAGAAGATGATGGAGGCGCGTCTACGCCGTTCTGGCTTCAATCCCGCCGCAACAACACTTACTTCCGCCGTACCTCTAGTCTCGGCAATCGCGCAACCACCGTCGCAATCCAGTCATTCTTCGCCGGAGTAGCTGCGATCCTCATAGTCTTCTTCATCATTCCTCCTTTCTTCTCCTCTGTTTCTCAGTTTCTCCGCCCACATCTGGTCCGTAAAAGCTGGGACTATCTCAACTTCGTTCTCGTACTCTTCGCCGTCATCTGCGGCTTCCTCAGCCGCAACACCGGTAACGACGAAAGCAATCATAACAAGGAAGAAGTTACTAAAAACAATGACGACGTCAACGGATATAGTTTCGACAAGTTCTCGAGCTCGCCGTCGATCATCGATCGAGGTCGTAGTGTTGCCACGCCGCGGTATTGGATCGATGATCGCGGCGGAGATCAGTTTCCCGATCAGACGGTGTACAAGAGGTTTAGTAGGTTACGGAGTGTTAGCTCGTATCCAGATCTGAGGAACCGAGAATTTGAAACTGATGAACGGTGGAGATTTTACGACGATACACGTGTCACTGAATGCCGTTATGAAGCTTCAGATCCGATCTATCAAGATCCAGCAGACGGCGACGATGGAGGAGGGAAGCTCCATAACGTCGGTTCTGTTACTGAGAAAGTTGAGGTCGTTCAGACGGCGACAGCTGAAGTTGTAGAAGAGATATCAGCGTCTTCTAATCCGGCGCCTCCACCTTCTGCTCCGCCGTCTCCTCCGCCGCCTCCACCCTCTAAGCCAGCTAAGAGGAGGACAAAGAGAGTGTACCAAGATGTTGCTCCAAAGGAAGAGAAGGAGAGAGCTGATTTTGTGGCGGCGATGCCTCCGATTACTCCGACTCCGCCTCCGACGACTGTGTATCGGAAGAGCAGTAAACAGGAGAAGAAGAAAGGCGGAGCAACCAAGGAGTTTCTGATCGCACTACGGAGGAAGAAGAAGAAGCAGAGGCAACAGAGCATCGACGGTCTCGACTTACTCTTCGGCTCCGATCCTCCATTTGACTATACACCGCCGCACCCTCCTCCTCCGCCACCTCCACCACCTTTCTTCCAAGGACTCTTCTCGTCTAAAAAAGGTAAAAGCAAGAGAACCTATTCAAATCCACCGCCTCCTCCGCCACCACCACCTCACCGGAACTTCCAGTCACGCGCATCAGCAGCCAAGATTCGTAAAGCTCCGATGGAATCCAATCCGGCAGCTGAAGTAACCAGATTCACTGGAAGCGAATCGCCATTGATGCCCATCCCTCCGCCACCGCCTCCTCCGCCGTTCAAAATGCCGGCGTGGAAATTCGTGAAGCGTGGAGATTACGTTAGGATGGCTAGCAACATCAGCATAAGCTCAGACGAACCTGATGATGATCAGGACGTAGCTCAGTCCGGTAAGCCTACTGGGAGTATGTTCTGTCCGAGCCCTGATGTAGATACCAAAGCTGATGATTTCATCGCGAGATTCAGAGCTGGGCTCAAGTTGGAGAAGATGAACTCTGTGAAAAGAGGGAGATCCAATTTAGGACCCGAGCCCGGTCCTGATGAATCCAAATCTTGAACGGGTTGTAGGCCCAGGCCCAGGCGTGTAGATGTTGATTTCTTTTTGTATTTAAATTGTGTTTTCTTTCTTGAAAGTCGGATTCCTTTTTGGCGAGTACTTTGCGCTTTTGATGATTTTTTTTCTTACATTTATTTAATTTCGTATACGTAGCTTTATGGTTTATACAACTTTAGCCCATCATATGGCTAACCAAAAAATCTTTTATTATGTACGTTGTGAAAAAAAACTATGTTATTTGTTTCATTCAACGTAGTCTATACATATACATTTAGCATTAGTCTAGGGTTTTGCCACTCAAAACCATACAATCGATGTTCTCATTCTCTTCGTGTACGAATCTAGCAAGAAATATGTCATCAAACATGACGCAGCTTCTGCTGTTGTTGTGGCGAGCAGAGGTGTTTTCTAGCTATTTGGTGTTTTTAATTTGTTACTTGGAGCTTTGAACATGTGATACAATAGTCCGATTCGTTTATAAAACACGGCGGCAAGCGGTGACGATTCGAAATTGCACTATAACCTCGGTGAATACAACACAAGTAAGTCAACACCGAATTGTTTATTCAGTTGTTGCGGTAAGTTGAAGCTAACAAATCTGATGCCGAAAATTTCTATAACAGTTACATCTCCATTTTCTTAACTCTGATAGTCCACCAGCGATTGCTTTTAGTTTCAGCACCATTACATTTATTTTTGTTGTAGCTTTATTTTTTTGCCGCTGATCTCAGCGTTTATGAAAGGAATGTTAAGTTTTGTTAAATGTTTAAGTAAGCTCAACTGAATGTTAAAAAGTTAACAATCATCAATCCTTTAATCACAAAGTCCAAAGAAGCCAATACTTTGTTTTTGAACTGATTCAAGAAGCCAATACTTAACAAAACAATATTCACAAGATATAACATTGTTTTAATCTGCTTAAACATAACACCCATTGTAATGCAGCTGGTAGCAAACACATAAGCTGGTTATGATGTCAGTTTGAGAATATATATAGAAGAAAACATTTCACGTAAGAGATATCACACATGCCTAAGCAATCTCGGGTAATATTAGTGGCAAAACTAAAAAATGCGAGTTTTTTGTGAATTTTGGATGTTATCCTCGTTTCACTTATGGTGTAACTCGGGTGACTAAGGAATAAGAGGAAACAATGATACATTATTCATTTTCATTCCTTTAAGTTTTAGGAATTATAGCACAAAAATATTTCTTATTAAATAAGAAGAAGAACAATAAGTAACAAAAATTTATAATCATTCCTATTATTTTATTTCTCATCATTCTTTTCCTTTCTATTCCTATTGTTACTTTATGAAGTTTGTTTTTATGTCCTTGTAAAGATTAAACTCACACATGGCAAATGTTTCGAATCTTGTTAGTGGATCTTACAAATAAAAACATTGGGGTGGGCTTAAATAACGATGGATTTAGTCCATATAACAACCAACATTGCTGCTGACAAAAAAAATCCAACATTGTTAGGATAATGGATCAAACCATAATTAGGCCAGCCCATGCATTACTATTCTATTGTACTCTTTGGAATCATCACATGCGTCATGCGCATCAGTCGATAACTTTTGTTTCCACTTGCTTTAAGCATCTAAATTCGGTTGAAAATAAATGATTAATGATATATACATAAGAATAACAAATTTTATATTTGATTCTTAAACTTGTGATCAAGCCAGGGCATTTTACCCGGAACTGAAGACCCAAACCATAACCGATTCAAAAATACAGGTTCGGGTCCGGTCCATGCTAAAGTACCTATTGGATCTTTTTTCTTTGGACCCGCGGGTCTTGGTTTGGATTCGGGTCCTACCCGAGATCCGCTCGGATACTTGAAGTACATGGATATATTAGGTATATTCATGTATTTAAGTATGTTTATGAGTATTTTGGATATTTTTTTTAAGTTTCGGGTTCGGGTTTTTGGATATATTTTCTGGTTTCAGGTAAAATTTTAGATTTTCAAAAATATAATTCGGATATTCGGATAAAATTTCAGATATTCGAGTAAAATTTTGGATAATTGTTGGATATTTTCGGTTCTTCAGATACTTTTTTAGGTTTTTGGGTATTTTCAGGTTTTCGGATCTAGTTCCGGTACTTTGGGTCTTTTTGGGGTCTTAAATACTCAAACCAATCCGAATCTAAAATATACCCGAAAACTTTGGATATGTTTTGAGTATTAAAATTATGGTCCGGAACCGAATCGGATCCGACAAAAACCTACATGGAACTGACCAGATTTCTTATAAGTACCTATTAAGATCCAAATCTCCAAGACCCGAAAAACACGAACTCGAGAGGAACCGATCCAAACCCGACCCGAGATTCGATGCCCCGCCTACTTGTGATACTGTCAATGTGAAGTATATGTTTTCAAGTTCTGTTTCCGAAGCGTATATATGTTGATTTCTTTTTATATTTGTGTTTTCTTTCTTGAACGTCGGATTCTTTTTTGGTGAGTACTGTGCTGTTAAATATTTTTTCTTTCATTTATTTGATTTCGTATACGTAGCTCTGTGGGTTATACAATTTTAGCCCATCATAAGGCTAACCAAAAAATCTTTTGTTAATAAGTTTCTGTTATTTGAACTTAGTAGATACATTTACCTTGACCATTACTCTAGTTTTTTTTGCCGCTCAAACCCACACAATCGCTACTCTCATTTCTTCACGCACGAGTCTTACAAGAAATCTGCCACCAAAGATGAAGCAGTTTCTTCTATAATCTTGAATTTAACATGTACGAACACATGTTGTCCACGAAACGAAATCAACCAGGTCTTGTTCTTTTCGAATAACTCAATCAGGTCTGAAAAGAGAGGTTTGATCAATTTTGAACCGGCCTGATCTAAAATTGGTCTGATCTAAAATTGGTCTGGCCAGTCTGATTTGAACTAAATTTCATACGAGATATTACTGAGATTAATAGTTAAATAACCATCATCTCGAAAAGGTGATGACTATATAAACTCCCATATCATAAGTTTTCATGGAACATGAGTAATATCTAAGAGACTTGGATAATTAACTTATTTTTCAATTTGTTATAAGTTGAAAATCTATGATAATTTCAAAAAATCTGTTATTGTGACGAGCAAAGACAATTATGGCCGCTTCTGATGTTTTAGTGGCGGAGGAAGAGACGGGTCTACCAAGTTTTACTCCCTCAAGTTTAGAAGAGTAGGTTATTCTCAGGTAAGATGACACTACCTTCAGATATTACGAATATAAAGTTCTTTTCTATCCTTTTGGTGCTTTGAAGTTGTGCTACAATCATGTAAGAAGAGACTCAGTGCCGTGCGAAGGTCAACCGAAGCTTGAGGCAAATATAAAAATATGGTCTTTTACCACTATGTTACATCAGAATTTTGATAAATTGGGGGCTTAAAATAGTTATATAATTTGGGGATCTGAGACAAAAGCCTTTTTGGTTACACATTAAGCACGCCACTGAGAAGAGTACCTTTGATCTTTGTGATAGAAGTATTATGAGTAGAAGGCTCTTCTCTAGCTATTTGGTGTTTTTGACTTGTGATAATGCAACCCTTTTATCAGTTAAGTTTCTTTATTACTTCGTTTTCATGTTTTAGTTAAGTTTTGATCCAATTAAGCTCAATTGAGTGTTAAAAGGTCATTTGCGTTGATGTGAATCGACTACTGATCACGAGTCTAATATTAGATGTCCAAAGAAGCCAATAAATACTTAACAAAATAGTAGTTCACGAAATATAACATTGTTTTAATTTGTTCAAACATAACACCCATTGTAATGCAGCTGATAGCAAACACATACGCTGGTTATGATATGCCAAATTGAGAATATATAGAAGAAAACATTTCACAATAAGATATATCAAACATGCCAATCTCTGGTAGTATTTGGTGGGGTACCTAAAAAAATATTCTTTGTGAATCTTAGGTTTTGCCAACTTTCCATTTCATTTTTAGAAGGTTGTCTTCGTGTAACTTATAAAGATTGAACTCACACATAGAGAATGTTTTGGATCAACAAAAGTGGATCTTACAATTTGGAACATTGTGGTGGGCTTAAAATGTTGGGTTTCCCTCATTAGCCCAACACTAATGAAAGCACAATCATGCCATAGCCCAAGAAGCCCAAGAAGTAGAAGTGTGTAGAAGAAATTATGGATAAGATCAAAAGAGGATTCTAGACATCCTTCACTAGTATAAATAGGAGTGTTTAGCTCACTTGTAAGATCATCCCAAAGCAAGCAAAAGCAATAATAAATAGAGAGAAATATTTCAGAAAGAGTTCCAAGAGAATTCAAAAATAGTCTCTAAACACAAAGCTTTTGTAGAAAGTCCCTTTCCTAAAATACGAAGGCTATCTTTACTATTAGCTGTCTACTTTCCATCTTAACCTCTAAAAGAAACATTATCCGGCTAACTTTCCCAACAACTGGTATCAGAGCTAGGATATCGTTATCCTTGAAGAAGTGAAGATGGAGGCTACCGTTACCTTTGAAGGTGACATGTTCAAGCTCACGACAGACAACTTCTCTTATTGGAAACCGATGATGGAAGATCACCTTTATTGCAAAGACTTGCATGAGCCCATCATCATGAAAGATAAGCCGGAGGGAAAGGATGATAAAGCATGGGAGATTCTTAATAGAAAGGCGGTTGCTGTAATCCGTAAGTATGTCGACAGGTCTCTCTTTGAACATGTCGCTACCTACACAAATGCTTTTGAACTATGGACAAAACTTGAATCCATGATTCAAAAGAAAACGCCTCGAAACAAAGCTCTTCTTGTTCGACGGTTAGTTAAGTTGGAGTATAAGGATGGCCAGAGCATGATGGAGCACTTGAACAACTTCAAGGGGCTCGTAAATCAGCTAAACAAAGTTGATATGAAGGTTGAAGATGAAATGCAAGCCCTTTTACTTCTCAGTTCACTACCGGAGAGTTGGGACACACTAGTTGTTACTCTAAGCAACTCTGCACCGGAGGGAAAGCTTACCATGGAAACCGTCAGTGATAGCCTTCTAAATGAAGAAGTTCGGAGGAAGGAGCGAGGTTCGAGTTCTTACTCAGAGGCTAACATTGTTGATAGACGAGGAAGAGAGGAGACTCGTGTGTACAACAAAAACAGAGGACGAGACCAATCTCGAAGAAGATCCAAGTCACGACCGAGAGTTACATGCTACTATTGTGGCAAGCCGGGCCACATGAAGTCAGAGTGTCGGTTCCTCAAGAAAGACCAACAAGCTGGTAACATCAAACCAGACCGGTTTAATCTCTCAAAGAAGCATGAAGACAAGACTACGACCATTGTTGAAGACCAGAGTGAAGAATTATATCTCGCTGAAGAATGTAATCTTACCTCTGATGATAGCTCGTGGATTATTGATTCTGGAGCTTCTTTTCATGTCACTCCTCATGGAAGCTTCTTCACAACCTACCAAAGTGGTGACTTTGGTAATGTTCAAATGGGAAATCAAGGAAGAAGCAAGATCGTTGGAAAGGGTGATGTTACTCTTACATCAAACACGGGATGTAAGATAGTTCTCAAGGACGTGAGACATGTTCCTGATATGAGACTCAGCCTCATATCAACCGGGAAGCTTGATGATGCCGGTTTGGATAACCACTTTGGTAGTGGCAGATGGAAGTTAACCAAAGGGAGTTTGATCATGGCTCGAGGAAGAAAAGAAGGTTCACTATATGTGACACAAGCCAAGATTTGCAAGGAGGAAGTAAATGTCGCAAGTGATGATATGGATATGTGGCATCGAAGACTCGGACATATGAGTGAGAAAGGTTTAAATATACTTTCTCGCAAGAAACTTCTTCCTGAAATGAAAGGCACTTATCTCACACCATGTCATGATTGTCTAGCCGGAAAACAACATAGAGTCGCTTTCCGAAGATCGTCTACGCCTACAAGAAGGAAGCACATTCTTGACCTTGTACATACTGATGTATGCTCTATGTCGGAGAAATCCAATGGAGGTGCATTATATTTTGTAACCTTTCTTGATGACCACTCAAGAAAAGTATGGGTATATCTCTTGAAGACAAAAGATCAAGTTCTTGATGCCTTCAAGGAGTTTGTAGCACAAGCAGAACGAAGTACGGGTCAAAAACTTAAGTGTGTTCGATCTGACAATGGTGGAGAGTATCGAGGTCCCTTTGAAGCATTTTGCAAAGCTCATGGAATCAGGATGGAGAAGACGCCACCAAAGACGCCACAACTTAACGGACTTGCTGAAAGAATAAACCGAACAATCACATAAAGAGTTCGGTGTATGCTCTCTCACGCAAAATTACCCAAGTCATTTTGGGGAGAAGCTTTAAAGACAGCAGTGAATATCATAAATCTTACACCATCAGTTCCTTTAGAAGGCGATGTCCCGGAGGAAATATGGTCTGGTAAGAAGGTCTTTTACAACCATTTAAAGGTGTTTGGGTGCAGAGCGTTCGTCCATATCCCTAAGGATGAACGAGCCAAGCTAGACTCCAAAACTAAAGAGTGCATTTATCTTGGCTCACCAAGAGATGAGTTCGGCTATCGGCTTTGGGATCCGGTTAATAGAAAAGTTATCCGGAGCAGAGATGTTGTTTTCTTTGAAGATCAAACAATCGAAGACATCAACAAGAAGCCAAAGCTAAGGGTTGTAAGAAACGAAGATACGCATAAAGCACAAGATCATGAAGAAATAGTTGGAGATGATGGCGTTAACCCAGAAGATGGAGATCCTCCAAATGGTGATGAAAGTGAAGAAGAAGACCAAGTGGATCCTGAAGAAGAAAATGAACCAAGAAGGTCCGGAAGAGAGACAAGACCATCTGTAAGATACTATCGAGATGAGTATGTGAATCTTACAGATGAGGGGGAGCCGCAAAGCTATGAAGAGGCCATAAGAGACACTCATAAAGATGAGTGGGTGGAAGCTATGCAAGATGAAATGAAATCCTTGCAAGATAATCACACCTATGAGTTGATGAGTCTACCAAAAGGAAAGAGAGCCTTGAAGAACAAATGGGTGTACCGGTTAAAGTATGAGGAGAGAAGTTCAAATCCAAGATACAAAGCCCGATTGGTTGTGAAAGGTTTCAACCAAAAGAAGGGTATAGACTTTGAAGAAATATTCTCTCCAGTGGTGAAGATGTCATCTATCCAAGTTGTTCTTGGTCTAGCAGCGGTTCTAGACTTGGAGATTGAACAACTCGATGTCAAGACAGCTTTTCTACATGGTGAACTCGAGGAGGAGATCTATATGGAGCAACCCGAAGGATTCAATGTCCCGGGAAAAGAAGACTTGGTGTGCAAATTAAAGAAGAGTTTGTATGGCCTCAAGCAAGCTCCAAGACAATGGTATAAGAAGTTTGACTCCTTCATGACGGATCATAACTTCAAGAAAACCAAGAATGACCATTGTGTTTTCATAAAGAAGTATGCAAGCGGCGACTTTCTCATATTATTGCTCTATGTTGACGATATGTTAATTGTGGGACAAGATCGCAACAAGATAGCCGCACTGAAGAAAGATTTAGGAGAGTGCTTTGCGATGAAAGATCTGGGGCAAGCAAGACAAATTCTTGGAATGAAGATAACTCGAGATAGATCCAAGAAGCTTTTATGGCTGTCCCAAGAAAAGTATGTTGAAAGGGTGTTGGAAAGATTTAGCATACACAAAGCAAAGCCGGTGAGCACTCCACTTGGTGGACATTTCAAGCTAAGTTCAAAGCAAAGTCCAACAAGTGAGAAAGAGAAAGAGGAAATGAAGACTACACCATATGCATCAGCAGTAGGAAGTCTCATGTATGCTATGGTGTGCACCAGACCCGACATTGCCTATGCGGTAGGAGTTGTGAGTCGCTTTCTAGCCAATCCAGGAAAGGAGCATTGGAAAGCAGTTAAGTGGATCCTACGCTATCTACGAGGCACAACGAAGAAGTGTCTATGTTTTGGCAATGGAAAACTTGAGTTGAACGGTTACACCGATGCAGATTGGGCTGGTGATAAAGATTCAAGAAAATCAACATCAGGTTTTGTGACTACCTTTGCAGGGGGAGCTGTTTCGTGGCAATCAAAGCTACAAAAGTGTGTTGCCTTATCCACCACGGAAGCAGAATACATCGCAGCAACAGAAGCTTGCAAAGAGATGTTATGGATGAAGAACTTCATGCTTGAATTAGGAGTAAAGCAAGATAAGTACAACATGCTATGTGATAACCAAAGTGCTATTCACTTAGCAAAGAATCCAACGTTTCACTCTCGCTCAAAGCACATCGATATTCGACATCATTGGATCCGAGAAGTTCTTGAAGAGAAGCTCATACATCTCATCAAGGTACACACAAACGAAAACTGGTCAGACTTTATGACCAAGGTACTACCGATCAAGAAGTTTGAAGATTGCGGTCAAGGCATCGGCATGGCGACGGTTTCAAGCTAAATCGGGAAGGGGGAGATTTGTTGGGTTTCCCTCATTAGCCCAACACTAATGAAAGCACAATCATGCCATAGCCCAAGAAGCCCAAGAAGTAGAAGTGTGTAGAAGAAATTATGGATAAGATCAAAAGAGGATTCTAGACATCCTTCACTAGTATAAATAGGAGTGTTTAGCTCACTTGTAAGATCATCCCAAAGCAAGCAAAAGCAATAATAAATAGAGAGAAATATTTCAGAAAGAGTTCCAAGAGAATTCAAAAATAGTCTCTAAACACAAAGCTTTTGTAGAAAATCCCTTTCCTAAAATACGAAGGCTATCTTTACTATTAGCTGTCTACTTTCCATCTTAACCTCTAAAAGAAACATTATCCGGCTAACTTTCCCAACATAAAATAATGGTCGATTTAGTCTATATAGCAACCAACATAGTTAGGATTGGTGGATCAGACCATAGTTGACCACAGACCATAACATAATCACAATTTGTAATCATGCTGAATCAGTCTCTATGAAATGAAATCCCAGCCCATAACTTTTATTTCCACACGCTTTAAGCATATAAAATCTGTTGAAAAGAAATGATTAACGATGTATAAGTGTGACACTCACAAGGTTAAGTAAATGTTTTCAAGTAATATCATCCACAGAGAAAAATGATTTATGTTTTTGTATGGTGGTTTCTTGTTTTAGGACCACCACTGCTCAGCATGACATTTAGCATCTCTATGAAATGAAAAATCTGTAAGGAAAAATTATTTATATATAGAAGATATAAAAGGTTCGAGGGATAGTGGAACTGTAAAAAAGAATCGCGCACAAGAGGTCACGTGATCTTTGTCTGAGAGATCATGTGCCTCATCTCTTACACACTGACTTCTGCTCCTTTCTTTCCTTCTAAACAAACTACTTCCAACGTCCCAAGGATATGGATGGACACCACGTCATCTTATCCATATCACAAAACCGGATCCACTTTCTCTCTCTTCCGACAGAAAGATCTTAGCCGTTAACTTCAATTACTTTTTTGTACCTGGTCTGTATCTCTGCCGTTGATCCTCTTCACAGTGATTCCATTTTGCAGTCGAACAATTTCTCAATTTCGTTTTTCTTCTTTATCCTAAGTCGTGATTGGCACGTGTCATCTGCCAGCATTTGATTGGATGCAAATTGTCTTACTTCCTAAAAAAATGCTGATCAAAATCCTTAAATTAAAGTAGTAAAAAGTGTTCCAAGTTGCATCAGGAAATTTTATATAAAAGAATAGAATCTGATATACAGCTCCTAAATCCAAACCTAGTGGGGGTGTAAGGTTTGAAAATATTTAAATTCTAATTAATTTAAGATGATTTTGAATACTATGAAAAATGGTTATTATTTAATTCAAATTGTTTGGAATTTTTAAGAACATGTAATTTGGATTCTTATACTCTGACTATAAAACGTTTCACAAAAACAATTTAAAACCAATTTTTTTCTTTCAAAAGACTACATTTAAAATAGTAACAATAATAAATTTTAAATTATATTTTAAAATCACAAATTCTAAAAAACACTAAATTTTCTAGCATTTTTATAATTTTGTACTTGAATAATATAATATTTTAATATAAACTCTTCCAAATCCTTCATTAAGTACACATCATATCCCTAGTAATTTCCAAGTTTTTTTCTTTTTGTGAAACGTGATAATTATACATGACATTTGGATAGAAAAGAAATCGGTTAACCGAACCGGAAAACACACACCGGTTTATACTATGAAATATCTATACCAGAATCTCAATTTGGTATGTTAACAGAATAAATAAATAAAGCGTAACCCTAGTCTCTCGCTCCCTGGATAACAGTATAAACTGTAACAGGTCGCATTTTCTTGCTCTCACCCAATTACTCTCTCTCTTTGGTTTTTCTAACATCCGTCTCCTATTCGTGCTTATTGTACACCCTCCGGCGAAAGAATACGTGTTCCACGGTGAGATCATCTTCTATAGGATGATCGTTTCTTCGACAAACTCGATCTATCGGTTCTGTTTCCGAATCGTTCAGAGATGTTGTTAGATACGCAAGGTCTTCTCGGTCATCGTTTTTTATCCAAGACATGGTTCCACAGGCGTAAAAAATGCCGTCGTCTCTTTGTTTGATCCTTTATCTTCTGAAAAATCTTTCCTTTCTCGGCGAAATTAATCCACTTTTTATTTCTATTTTTAGAAAGTTTTGGTCTTTCTAATCCTGTAAATAGAAATTGCCAAGTTTTTTTTTTTAAAGATTGTACAGACAGATAGATTGCAGCTCAAACACTTACAAAACACAAGCTTTTGTTCTTGTTCTTGTTTTTTTTTCTTTGTTATTTGTCTTTTTTTTCTTCTGAGTTGGGTTTATAAAGGTGGCGAAGATGAATCTTGGTGCTTCCGAGGAAGAATCAGCACAAGAGATTCACATCCCTGCTGATATCAACTGGGAGATGCTTGATAAATCCAAGTTTTTCGTTTTAGGAGCAGCTTTGTTCTCAGGGGTCTCTGGAGCACTCTACCCTGCCGTTTTGATGAAAACTCGTCAACAAGTGTGCCACTCTCAAGGCTCTTGTATCAAAGGTGCGTTTACTCTTGTGGGACACGAAGGTTTAAAGGGACTGTACAGAGGATTCGGCACTTCTTTGATGGGAACTATCCCCGCTCGTGCCTTGTACATGACGGCTTTAGAGGTTACCAAGAGTAATGTTGGCTCTGCTGCTGTTGGATTGGGTTTTACTGAGGCTAAAGCCTCTGCTGCTGCTAATGCCGTTGGGGGATTGACGGCTGCGATGGCTGCTCAGCTTGTTTGGACTCCTGTTGATGTGGTTAGCCAGAGGCTTATGGTTCAAGGAAGCAACGGTCTTGTTAATTCGTCTAGGTGTTGTAATTATGTTAATGGGTTTGATGCGTTTAGGAAGATTGTTAGAGCTGATGGGGTCAAGGGACTATACAGAGGGTTTGGGATATCGATTCTGACTTATGCACCGTCTAATGCGGTTTGGTGGGCTTCTTACTCTGTTGCACAGAGTATGGTTTGGGGTGGGATTGGGTGTTATGTCTGTAAGAAAGACCAAGAAAATGGGAACACGGTTAAACCAGACTCTAAGACGGTAATGGCTGTACAAGGAGTTAGTGCTGCGATTGCTGGGAGTGTTTCTGCTTTGATTACAATGCCTCTGGACACAATCAAGACGAGACTGCAGGTTCTTGATGGGGAAGATAGTAATAACAGCAATGGGAAGCGTGGACCGAGTATTGGACAGACGGTGAGAAACCTGGTTAGGGAAGGTGGATGGACAGCTTGTTATAGAGGATTGGGACCAAGATGTGCTTCAATGTCAATGTCTGCAACAACTATGATCACTACCTACGAGTTCTTGAAACGGCTTTCAGCTAAGAACCATGACGGGTTTTATTCTAAATCATAGTGTTAAGAATCTTCGATGGGAAATGTTTTTTTTTTGGTTCTTGCTTTCTCTTCTGTTTCCAGTCATATGTAAGGAATGTGTTAAAATTCAGTTGTTTCTAAATAAAGAAATATTGTTCATTTCCTCATTTGCTTACATTTTCGGTTTGGTTTGGATTGGTTCACCACAACAATGCTATTAAACCGGTATGTGATGAAAGCAATATAAAATAATGGTTTCTGAGAGACTTCAATACTCCGTTTGGCAATTTGAATGCTCTTACATCACTAAAGACACACAGCAAGATTTGATTTGGCAATAATATGTTTATAATTAGTAATTCATGAATCACTTATGAAAGTGATTTACATGATTGATTGTGACTTAAATGTTTCAAAATGCTGTCATTGGTTTTCATTGTTAGCACTCTAGAGACACAAGTGTGCATCTTTCACAGAAGTCAACGTATCTTGGAGCAGAGTCTTACGTTTCTTCTTACCTTATCAAAATACAATATTCTTTCTTTATTAGGAAATAATACGTAGAGACAGCTTTGATATTTTGTTCAAGAACGTGTCCAGGAAATGGTAATATTTTCAAGTATCTAAAGTGTGTGTTGATATCTTCTCAGACAGATGAATGGGGCTTAAACGTAGAATCTTTCAACCTCATTTCTTAAATAAATGAAATGTATGCAGAATAAGTAATAATCTTATACTATATGGTCTAACAGATTCTGATAAGAATTTGTGTATATTATCTGAAGTTCCGCCCAACCACCCTCTCTTAATCTTTCTCCTCGAAAGATTAAGCCAATACAACTTGTGATCTTTACAAGTCCTCACACACTCTCTCAAAGTATGCTTCCCCGTAATGTAAAACTAATGGATCCTTTTATATACAAGGTCCAATAACAATCTCCTATTGTATTTCTTTGTATTATTTACTTAATGAAATGATTAACCTCTTCAGCCTTCAATATCTTCCTGCCTTCCTCTCCTCCCTCTTCTTGTATAAACTCTCCATGGCTTATCAATACCCCCATTGAGTAGCACCAGCTTGTCCCCAAGTGGGTAATCTGGAAACTGATGTTTCAACGCAGAAGCCCGTAACCACGAGTTCTCATGAGCTGGTAAATTCTTCCAAGAAACCAGCACCTCCAAATGTCCTTCGTTGTCATAGCGAGTATCCAAAAGTGTCGCTGGCGAAATGATCACTTCATCCTCCCGTGAAAGTGACGATGGTAAGGGAAGAGGTGTATGACCTTGACCCACCACGCGTTTGAGCTGAGAAACGTGAAACACCGCATGTATCCTCGATGTCTCCGGAAGACGCAGTCGATACGCAACCTTCCCAACCCTTTCTAACACCTCAAACGGACCATAAAACCGAGCTGCCAGCTTCTGACAAATCCGGCGACTAACAGATTGCTGGCGATACGGCCGCAGCTTCAAATAAACCAAATCGCCCACCACAAACTCCACATCCCTCCGATGTTTATCCGCTGACGTTTTCATCACATTTTGCGCACGAAGTAAATGTTGTTTCACCTGTGTCAACATCTCATCACGATCCTTCAACATTTTCTCCAGCTCAAAATTTGAAGTCGATCCATTCTCGTAAGATAACAACGTCGGCGGTTCACGTCCATATACTAGCTGAAAAGGAGTGCATTGCAGAGACATATGATAAGATGTATTATACCATAGCTCCGTCCATGACAAAAAATTTTCCCACGCCTTCGGGTGCGTAGATGCAAAACACCTCAGATATGTCTCTAAGCATCTATTCAAGACTTCTGCCTGTCCATCGGATTGCGGATGAAACGATGTACTGAAGCGAAGTTTTGTACCCGCTAGTTTAAAACAATCCCGCCAAAAACTGCTCAAGAATATACGATCCCGATCAGAAATGATAGACCGAGGGTACCCATGCAACCGCACAATCTCCTGGACGAAGGCGTTTGCAACATCGGACGCCGTGAAAGGGTGACGCAACCCAATGAAGTGTGCATACTTACTTAGTCGGTCCACAACCACAAATATAACATTCACTCCCTTCGACAATGGTAACCCTTCAATAAAGTCCATGGAAATATCTTCCCAAATCTTGGTAGGCAAGGCAATAGGTTGAAGTAAACCCGCTGGGGAAAGAGTCGAATACTTGTGAGTTTGACAAACCGCACATTCAGCGACATACTGTTGCACTCTCCCACGCATACCAGGCCAGTAAAACAACGCCTTAATGCGACTCAGTGTTTTCAACACACCTGAGTGCCCACCCAACAACCCATCGTGATACTCCTGTAAAATCAGAGGAATACATGTAGATTCTTTCGGCAGTACCAAACGATGCTTGACTGAGACTCCATCTCTCACTTGCTGTAGTAACAGCTGAATCTGCTCGTCTCCATCAATCTCAGTATACAAATCTTGTATCTGTAAGCTCGCTGGAACTGTTAGAGCCAACAATAGGGCGGAATCCGCTTGACCATCCGGTGGAACAATTCGAGACAACCCATCTGCCACCTTATTCTCACTTCCCACCTTATACTCAATGTCAAAATCGTACCCCATAATCCGGGTCAGTCATCTCTGATAATCCAGTGTTACTTCTCTCTGCTCCAGTAAGTACTTCAAACTATGTTGGTCCGTACGGACTGTGAATCTTCGTCCCAACAAGTAGTGTCGCCATTTCTGAATAGACATCACTATAGCCATTAATTCTCTCTCATAAATGGGTTTCAACTGCTCTCGTTCCGTCAATCCGTGACTAAAGTATGCAATCGGGTGTTTATCTTGCATCAACACAGCTCCCATGCCATATCCCGACGCATCTGATTCTATAATAAACGTTTGAGTAAAATCCGGTAAGGCCAATACCGGAGCCGTAATCATCGCATTCTTCAACGCGTCAAATGCGTTTTGTGCAGCAGGAGACCACACAAACATCTCTTTCTTCAACAATTCTGTCAATGGTTTAGCAATCAACCCATAGTTCTTGACAAATCTCCGGTAATAACCCGTGAGACCCAAAAACCCTCTCAACTCTTTCACTGTTCTCGGTGATGGCCATTTCTCTACTGCTAGTATTTTCTCCGGATCCGTACACACTCCATCTGACGTAATAACGTGGCCCAAATACTCAACACTCCTCTGACCAAACGCGCACTTTTTCCTGTTAGCGAAAAGGCTTTGCTCCTCAAAAACACGCAATACCTCCGTCAAATGAGATCGATGATCTTCCAAGGTAGCACTGTATATCAAGATATCATCAAAGAATACTAGGACAAACTTCCGTAGGAACTTACGAAACACTTCATTCATGAGAGCCTGAAACGTTGCCGGAGCATTTGTCAACCCGAAGGGCATGACTAGGAACTCATAGTGGCCCTCATGAGTCCGGAAAGCAGTTTTCTCCACATCCTTTTCCTGCATTCAAATCTGATGGTATCCGGAACGCAAATCCAACTTCGAAAACCACTTCGCACCATGTAGTTCATCGAGTAATTGGTCAATCATCGGAATCGGATATTTGTCTGGAATTGTTGCTCGATTCACAGCCCTATAATCGACGCAAAATCGCCAGCTGTTATCTTTCTTCTTCACTAACAACACTGGACTTGAATATGGACTTTGACTAGCTCGAATCACTCATGTACCCAACATTTCCTGAACACTCTTCTCCATCACTTCCTTGTGAGTCTGTGGGTATCGGTAAGGGCGGACGCTGATAGGACCGATCCCCGGTTGCAGATTAATCGCATGCTCGCGATGCTCGCGACCCCTAATAGGTGGTAAGGTCGTAGGAATCGCAAAGACAGAATGAAACTGATGTATTGTCTCCTGCAACACTGCTGGTACGTCCTCCACGAGCTGAGTTGTTTTACATACCCCCACTGATGTATGCAGTAAAGGATCCCCACGCAACCAAACTCTGCGACCTTCATAACAAAAAGAATACTCATGTTTCTCCCAATCAATCTCGCATCTCCCCAACGTTCTCAACCATTATACCCCCAAGATGACATAATATTTCCCAATTCCAGAACAATAAAATCCGCTGTAAACGTAAGTTCTTGTAACGTCAACTGCACTCCCCGACACACTCCTGAACCATTCACTGACATGCCTGTTCCCAAACGGATCTCCAATCTTTGTCCTTTATCCTCTTTGAATTTCAACTGGGTCACTAATGTGGGCGAGATGAAGTTATGAGTTGCTCCACTGTCAACCATCACGACAATCTGTTTCTTCTTAATCACACCCTTCAGCTTCGTAGTCGTCGGATTTTCCATTCCCAACAATGACTGAACTGAGATCGTAGACAAGTTAGGCTGCCATACAATATCATCCTCCTCATTCTCTTCTGTATACTGATCCAACACTGCTAAGTCAACCCCATTGACCACTGTTAGCACCTGTAAAGATGCATTGGGACACTTATGCTGCCGTGACCATTGCATCACAAGTATAACATAGACCCAAACGTCTCTTCTCCGCAATTTGTGCCTCTGATAAGCGCAGTTGAGGTCGAGGATTCACTGTTTGCTTCCCTTGACTCGATGGAATGTTCTGCTGAGGCTTCGGTTTCCAACCCACATTCGTATTGAAGTTGGAGTAAGACTTATTCACGTTCTCCATACCTCGTTGAGCAGCTGGTGTTTTGTTCTTCATCTCCCTTTGAACCATACTGAATAAAGAACTAGATTCCATCTGGTAAGCTGTTGATATCATATCCGGTAAATCCACAGGTTTGCACATTGTCACCACCTCTCTCATTTCCGGAGATAAACCATTCATAAAGATGCCCTCTTTTTGTGTATCAGTCACTCCAATCACTTGTGTTGAAAGATCTTCAAACCGATGTATGTATTCCGCCACTGATCCCGTTTGCTGAACGGCGAAGAACGGTTGACTCGGATCACGTAACTTCACTCGACTAAATCGCGCTATCAACCTGTCCTTGAAGTCAATCCAGCTCACAAACGCACGTCTCAATATCTCACTGTTGAACCAGCTCAAAACATCCCCACTGAGACTCACCGATACCAGCTCAATCTTCATCAATTCACCATATCCACCAATCCTGAAGAATCTCTCGGCCAACGCAATCCAACCATAAACATCCTCCCCCGCGAAGATCGGAAGTTATATCCTCTTCAAAACACTCTCACGGTTATCTAGCAATGGATATCTAACCGTTTCTCCCAGATCCCTAGAACTACGGCAAGGTTCCGAGTGAGAGATAGGTACCTGAGTTCCATGCGACAATATGATCGGATTCTGCTGCACCAGTTCCTCCTCCACCGGTCGTTTATCGAGTTTCCTCAGAATCGCTTCAAACTTTGTATCCAATCGATGCTCTAGCTCCGCCATCGACGATCGTAACTCATCGAGACTCCCGCGCAGTTGCGCACTCGTATCTCGTTGCTCCGCCACCTGCGCCGAAAGTGATTCGAGATTTCCCGACGGTTGCGTCGGTCTAGTCATCGCCGATTATCGCGATTTGTCGATCCAGATCGCTCACCGGCACCAATTTGATAAGAATTTGTGTATATTATCTGAAGTTCCGTCCAACCACCCTCTCTTAATCTTTCTCCTCGAAAGATTAAGCCAATACAACTTGTGATCTTTACAAGTCCTCACACTCTCTCAAAGTATGCTTCCCCGTAATGTAAAACTAATGGATCCTTTTATATACAAGGTCCAATAACAATCTCCTATTGTATTTCTTTGTATTATTTACTTAATGAAATGATTAACCTCTTCAGCCTTCAATATCTTCCTGCCTTCCTCTCCTCCCTCTTCTTGTATAAACTCTCCATGGCTTATCAGATTCTTCATTAAATGTTTCTCATCATTGTCAACTAAATTGTAAAATATTCAGATATCCAAGATGCGTAGGAAGCAGAATCTGTGTTTTATTTATCATAGTCATACAGAATCTAGAGACTTCATCATTTACAGGCAGGCACACATAAACGAGTAAATCATGAAAAGCACACACAGGAATTTAAAGTTTATAAGAAAATCAAACCACAAGTCTGGCACGAGATACGTTCATGGCAAAGGAAGATTGAAAGAGTGGGTTCCAAAGTGAAGATTTTGGTTGTTCTTGTGATGTATAACACATACATGGAAAACACTAACAAGTAACAACAAGCAAAAGAACTAGTAGTAGTAGCCAAGGATGACTTCCCCTTTTGGTGGGAAACATGAAACATGTCTCAGATATGGACAGAGAAATGGTGCAAGTCCCCACCTCCATGCATGTCATTGGATTGACCATGAACAAGCATAGCTCGGTTAGTCTGAGTTGTTGGAAAACCTGAAAACTGGAACTCGGTGTGTCCGAAGATATCACCACCGTCGGACACAGATGTGATGTCAGAGCCAGAGGTGGTTGAGCCCCGGTCTTTGTTGTGATGCAGTATATGAGCTTCGAATCTAGACATGTTTGCCTTTTTGTTTTCCTGCTGAACCGACTTGTTACGTTCTTGTTCTTTAGCAGTAGCCTGTTCGGATTCTTGAAGAAGTTGTTTGGTGTTTAGGAATCTTCCACCGGATCCTCTTGGCCTTTTGAGAGCATGAACATGTCGAGATTCATGAAGATACGGCTGTTGCAATAAGAAAAACAGAGATGAGCAAAGCAATTCTAAGTGAGAAGCATATGTTTGTGAAGATATATATATGTTATACCTTCCGGGCTTTGATTAGTTTGTTTTGAGCCTCAAGCTTGGCACGTTGCTCTCTTCTCCTCATGATTGCATTGTATTGCTTCGCATTGACAAAGACGGGCTCAGCTTCCGTGATCTCCACAGGTAGTGGAACTCGACCAGGAACCATACCTACCATTTGGGGATTGCATGTCTGCAACAGAGATTAAGAGGCTAATCTATCATCACAAGGCAGTGAACTGATTCGTTTCAAATACAAAATAAATGCAAGCATAAAGTATAGGAAAGGAATGTTTCACTAACCGGTGCATGTGGTATAAATGTTGCAGCCAACAAACCACCAATATGTGGATCAGCATACTGAAAAGAGAAACTAGCCTGGCCCATGTATGATAAAAGATATCAGTCCACCATCATAAGTTTGCTATTATTAAAAATAAAAGATTTTAAAATACCTGCGCAGGAGATTTCCATCAGGTAAGGCAAGGTGGAATCTTTCTTATTCTTCTGATGCATGACGCCCAACAAGTTATCCTAGCAAGAAGAGTACCTACACAATTCAACCATGATTCAAAGATTATATGGAGAAGATGATAGATATTGCACAAACAATTTAAAGGGCTCAAAACAAGAAGGAAGGGTGAAAACCTAGAAATAGAAATAAAAGAGAGATTGAAAGTTTCTAAATTTGTATGGTTTAACCACAGATAAAGTCGTATCTAAACGAACCCTGATTCGATAGTACTATATTGGGTAAGCTAAAGGATGTAGAGATCAGTGACGATTGGCTAAAGTTAGAAATCTTCCGACCAAGATTTGTGCCCTGTCATCATCACTTTAGGCAAAAAGGCATTGACTTGCAGAGGAAACTTTTTTGCGCAGAGTTACCAAATCGGTTAAATATACAATCGCACACGCCACAAGACAGATACAACCAAAAGGAGAAAACTTTGACAGAGATTAAACTCCAAAATCGTTTCGAACAAGAGAGACAACCTTTTGGGTAGTTAAATGAAAAGACGATTAGTTTTGCATGTCTCCTTGTCCTTACAGAACAAACTGAACTGTTCTTGTCTCTCTGAATAAAACTAAGTGAATCAGAGAGTTTGTGTCGTGTTGGACTGGTATGATCCGTCTTCTGGTCCTTTTTTCTGTGTCGATTTCTTTCTCTCTTAGCTTTACCGGGAAACCACCATCGCCATGAGCACCACCACTACCACTTTTTTCTTCTTCTCCTTCTCCTACTTCTTATGGTTTATTATTGTCTGCTTTAATTATTCATTTAATTGTTTCACTTTACCCGAAACACAGAATAAGGGAGGCTCTCTGCCTATCCCACGTTCTAGAATTACCTAGCACCAAAAATATACTCTCTCTCTCTCTCTTTCAATATAACTAAAAGTTTTTACACATACAATAAAACCTCTATAAATTAATAATGTTAGGACTACACCAAAATTATAATTTTGTATTAATTTATAAAGATTATTAATTTATCGATATACTAATTGAACCAAAAACTCAATTTGGGACTATAAAACTATATTATTTTATAGAGATTTTTAGTGTATATTAATTTATAGAGTATTAATTTAAAGAGGTTATACTGTATATTAAAAAATAACAAATTTCATACTCACTCCGTTTCACAAAGAATGTCACTTAGATACATTTCACACATATTAAGAAAATGATTGAAATGTATTTATGATTGTATTAATTACACCCATTTGACCAATAGTATTTGAGATAAATATATTTATTTATAAAACCAATGCATTTTGCAATTAATATTAAGCTATAAAATACATTGAAATTCTAAAATGACATTCTTTGTGTAACAAGAAAAAAGTGATAAATTGACACTCTTTGTGAAACAGAGGGAGTACAATTTAATGTTAGTTACAAAAAATATTATTAAGTAAAATTTAGTCAATCAATAAAAAAGAGAAAACATTTTATAATTGATCATAAAATTCAAATAATATTAAATTTTACCTAGATTAGTGAAAACATCAATTATTTTGCAATAAATATTATTCTTTTAAACATCTAGTGATACAGAGGAAGTAATATTCTTTTCGTTTTAATATAAGTATAACTTTGACATTTTCTACACAAATTAAAAAATAATTGAAATATATTAATTTTTTATTAATTACATCTATTTAATCAATAATATTTGAGATAACTAAAAATATTTATAAAATTAATGTAGTTTGCAATGAATTTTAAGATAAAATTAGTTATAACTTACATTAAAATTATAAAGTGATATTTTTTGTATAACAAAAAAAGTTAGAATGACACTTGTTATGAAGGGAAAATTTCCAAAACCAACATAAAACTTGAATTCAAATGCAAAAGTGTTCACAAACATCAATCAAATGCAAAAATAACCTAAAAGGGTAGTGAAATTACAACAAGCCCCTTATGACAAAAAAAAAACTATATGCGTTTTTACTTTTATAGCCTATTTAAGTCTTCCGTCTGTTTAAGTCTGCTGTGATTTTGTAAGTCTTCTAAGAAGACTTACATGTAAGTCTTCTCATTTAGTAAATCTTAAAAATAATTTATAAATTATATAAAAAATATTTTTATGGGGGAAAAATCTAAATCATGTAATAATAAATATTTGTAAATGATATAAATTAAAATCTAGTAAAATTGAATTGTTCTCAACATAGATGAGTGAGTGTATCATCTTATGATATTCTTTGGTCTAGGGTTTGGAAACATATGTCACAGTATTGTATGTATCTTTAGGGTTAGATTTTGGAAGCTTAACCAATTTTTTTGAAAAATCATTTTTTACATATATTTGTTTAGCTTTGTGTATATTAAATAGTTTTGGAGTTGATTTTAAGTTTAGTGAATTGTTTATTGATATTTAGTTTGTTATTTAGTTTAAGGTATTAGAAGACTTAAGTCTACTAAAAGAAGTCTTCTGGACGAATAGTAAATTCAAAGGGTAAAAGATTTTCAGAGAAGTCTTTTGAGACTTCCCTGAAAGTCTCCTATCTTCTCAGAAGACTTTCCTGAAAGTCTTCTGTCTTCTTAGAAGACTTCCCAGAAAGTCTTCTGTCTTCTCAGAAGACTTACCTGAAAGTCTTCTGAATCGAAAATATTTAACCTAATTACAATTTTTTTTGTTCCCCCTATATAAAGAAAATTTACACATTCTCTCTCTTCCTCTCAAATTGCTGCAAGAAAATGTAATTTTTCTCACTCTAAAACTCTCAAACCTCTTTCTAATCTCTTTTAACTTGAAAATACCAAATTTTATATCAATTTCTCATTTTTATCTTCTCTCATGTCTCCTCTTTCATAACATATTTGAGTGTTTTAGTAAGTTTTCATGTCTGATTTACATCATTTGTAATTTCTTATTGCTTAAAGCTCTTACATTTTTCCCAAACTAAAACTCTCTAACCTCTTTCTAATATTTTTGAACTTAAAAAACAACAAACTTTATATAAATTTCTTATTTTTATCTCATGTCTTCTCACTAATTTATCATGTTTTACATATTTTCTGGTTCTCATCTTCTACTCCTTTAAAAAAATATATATGATGGATATGTATTGTTGTATATTCTATATAGGTAGATATATCTCATATTCTACTTTTTTTTTTTTTTTGAGGATATTTGAATATTTTTAAATATGCAGATTTTTCAGATCTGGGTCAGATTTTAAAAGACTTTTGAGAAGACTTTTGAGAAGACTTTGTTCTCTGTGGGAAGACTTCCAGAAAGTCTTACAGTGCATTATATGTTAGAAGACTTTGTCAGAAGACTTTCTGAAAGTCTTCTAACATAATGTACAAGAAGACTTTCTGAAAGTTTTCTAACATAATGTACATGTGTAATAATTTTGTTTATGATTTATTTTGTGATTTGTATGTGTAATCTTTTATTTGTGGATTATTTTATAAATTTGAAAAGATGTCAATGAATTTTTTTTGGTAAATATGTTTATGTCTACAACATTATCTTGCAAAAAAAAAAGATAAATATGTTCAATGAATTTTTTTTGGTAAATAAGTTCATGTCTACAACATAATGTCTACAACATTATCTAACACTTATAACATAACACAACAACACAAAAACTTAGTTAAATTTACTAAAATTAAAAGAAAAAGAATTTTAAGAAAACTTAATCAAATTCACAAAATATAAACTTTCACTTGAAGTTTTCTGAAAATTTTCGGAAGAATTTTTAAAATCTTTTTGAAAAATCTTCTATAAGTTTTTGGAAAGTCTTCTAGCATAAATGTAATAGAAGACTTTATGGAAGTCTTCTAGCATATAATGTACTAGAAGACTTCCAGGAAGTCTTCTCGACAGAGGACTTCCGACAGAAGACCAAAATCACAAAAAAATAAAGCTAGAAGACTTACATGGAAGTCTTCTGCTAGAAGATTTCCTAGAAGACTTACATGTAAGTCTTCTCGGTGGAGAAGACTTTCAGTTTAGTCTTCTCCACGAACCATATCTGAAAAAAATAAAAAAAATTCTTAAATTTGGTGAGATTCGTGTTTAACTTCTCCAAGTACATATCTTTTCTTAGTGAAAGTTACATACTTGTTCTTGACCAAGAATCATGTACTTTAGTAACATTAATAAGTTTATAAATTTTAAAATAAAAAAGTTGGGATTTTGGGAAGGAATAAGAGAGAAAGTGAACGGAAAATAGTTTGTGTGTAAGAAATAAGAATATAAAGATGTAGATGTTGATTTTAGAAGCATTAAAAGCTTCAAATTGGTTGTTCATGGTGTTTGGTGTATTAAAGCCAATGACAATATTGATGAAGATGGGGATGATATAGTAATACAATCATTTTCAAAAAAAAAAAAGTAATGACATTTTCGTGAATTATCCGAACTTCTAGGGTGAAAAGGGAAAGTGAAAGTTTCAAAAAAATCATGGGTTGGTTTTGCAATTGGCTTCAAGTTTTGAGTCACTTTTGAAAAAAGTCTTGTTATGAAACAAAGGGTAAAGGGTGTATTAAGCTTTTAAATGTCTCAAATAAACAATTTTTTTAAAAAAAATCACAAAACATCAAAAAATAAAATAGCCAAAAACAATTTATTAAAAAATAACTTTATACTTTATATATATAAATATAAATAAAAAATAAAAATAAAAATAAAAATAATAAAAATATATTTTTATAGTTTTGAATCAGGAGAATTCTCTCTAATAGTCTTTTAAAGCTTTTGCCACCAAAACAAATTTCAAAAAAGAAAGTAACCAAAATAGTTCCTTTTTATTTTGAAAATTTTAATATTTTTTTTTTTTAAATTTGAAACTCCACCCTAAAAATCTCATCCATTAATTCTAAACTCTAAGTCTAAATTAGTTCAACATATGGTAAAAATGTTTATTTACCTTTTTAATGAAATATTTTGGTCATTTTCTTCATTGTGACAAAAAAAGAGAGAGGTCATTTTCTTCCTTAGGTGTTATTTTTGTGAAAATAAACAAAAAAAATCATCTTAGAAAATTTCTCTTTGAATTATATGTGTTCAAATTTGAACTTATGTATAATTTCTTTTCAAATTTTCTTTTCAATTTTTTTTTGTTCAATTCAAAAAATATTTTTTTAACTATTTAAAAAAAAATATTTAAAATTTTAAATGTATTTTTTATTTTTATAAATTTTAAACTTCAATCCTAAAACTTCATTCCTTCACCATAAACTCTTAATCTAAATTATTTAGCTTTAAGGATATGCATGTATATTTATCTATTTAATGAAATATTTTAGTCATTTTGATCTTTAAAAGTTATTTTTGTGATAAAAAAAATTTAGGAGTATTATAGAGTATTTTTTTAATGATATTTTTTTAATGGAAATTGGCAAATATTTTCAGATTCCTAAATTCCCTAAAAATAAAAATTTAAAAATGAATATATTAAAATGATAATCTTAAAAGCCAATGGTTATAGTTCTGAATTATCTAATACTAGATTTTTTGTTAACACTGAATAGATAATTATATGATAAATAATACAATTATTTTAATATATTCTATGTTAATTTAGAGACAACATTTGACAATGTATCTTTTTGGTAACATTCAAATAGATAAATAATTTTGTGTGTACAGCATTAACATTTTTGATAAATACGTTTTCTTTGTAGTATACAAGTTACAACCACAAAGAATACCTCTATTTGTAACATTCTAAAATTTCCGTAAGTTTTGCATATATAATTAGGAAAAAGTTACATTCTGTTAGCAATTGAACTCATATTTAATTTAGTTTAAAAATCTTTAAACTTGTCACGAGGTCTCCACATAAATTTATAAGTCATAAGTTTGTATTTCATACAAAACAAATTTCATATCGAATTGTAGTTTTCTTTTTCTGTTTAGCACTAATGCATTATTTACTTTCCCCCATCTTATATTCCATTACAACTAAGTTTTTTTTTGGCTGCATACAAATTAATCTAGGGAAATTGCATCATATAGGTATCAAACGAATTATCATTTATCTGATATCTAAAAACTTTAACTTTAATCTACAATACATATATGTAATAATGTTATTTTAGCCTTCAATGTAACCCATGTAACCTGCTGAAAATTATTTATTAAGATAATTATTAAATATATATCACTACAAAAAAAAGGTTGTTTTACATCATTTTTTTGAATATTTGCATTAGTTATAAATGATGTAAAAGAATTTTACATCACTTAAAAGAATGACTCTGAAAGTGGTGATGCAAATAATTTATATCAATTCATATAATAATTGATGCAAAAATAAAAATTATTAACATCATTTACATAAATGATGTTAATATGTATCATTTATTATAAATGATGTTAGTTCTTACATCAACTATACTAAATGATGTAAGTATTTCTATCAATTAAAATAATTGATTTTAATAATTTATATCACTTATAAATAACTGACTTAAAATTAATATCAATTTTAGGAAGTGATTCAAAAAAGTATCATTTACAATTACCGATTTAACATATTGTTATCATTTACTTATAATTGATGTTAAATTTATTTCAGTTTTCATAAATGATTCTAATTAAATATATCACTTCTAAAAAGTGATGAAAATATTTTTAATTTACTTTTTTATTATTAAATTAAAATATTATATTTTGTAAAACGAAAATAGAGAAAAAAATTAAGAAAAACACAAATCTGAATTACTAATTAATCTACAAGCATCTGATTACATAATTCATTCATAATACAAATTCATAAAACAGAAATAAACTAACATTGCTGAAAAATGTTGCTAAACTACTGTTAATGATGATCACTAGCATAGTTTCCAACATTTGATTATCCATGGACACCTGCATCATTCCATTTCCTGAAATAAAACAATATAACATGTTATGTATTATATAATATTTTAATTAAAATATATTTCTTACCTGATTAGGATTAGACGGAGTTGGTATGTTTGCGAAAGATGGGTTTGGTATGTTAGCAAAAGCTACTGCAAAACTTGCAGCCCATGCTCTTGCCTAAATATTTATTTTAATGTATTAATTTTATATATAATGTATAATGATATATTTTAACTTATACACTATTAATAAATTATTACCTGTTCACCGGTTGAAGTACCAATTATTTGTTGGATAAAAGTAGTCATTCCTTTAACTTGATCTGATAGTTCTTTCACTTGCGTCTGCAATTCGACAACCATTTCAGAATTTTCTATCTCTGGTCTAGTTGCAGTACAACGTCTCACTAATTTTGATGGTGTAGGTCCACGACCAACACAACGTACTCGTCCTGGACGTTCTGGACCAAAAACTTGAGCAAATTCATCATCCAATGTGGCTGTAACATTGCTTGTGCCATGAGAATTCTGATTCAACAAACTTGTAAGCGTTTCCTAAAAATTATATAAAAGTAAGTATTAAACTAATTGGCAAATAAACAAAGACTGATGATTTTATATAAAACTAACCGCTCGTGTTTTTGCCTCTTCACATACAAAGCTTCCATCGGATTTTGTGCGCGTCTCAATAAAAAACTCTGCTCGACATGGAGTTTTTCCTGTTTTGATTGTCTTCATAAAAATAATCATAAATAAAATTAGTATAATACACTAGTTTATATCATAACACCCATGTTACTTACTATCTCATTTCTTTTCCTTGAGAAACTCTTTCTTCCACATACATGAAGCATAGTATGTTTTTTTTGGTTCTTTGTATTCCTCTCTTGCATTTTCTAAAATCTCAAATGTAAAAAAATTAATTGTTTGATATAAAAATATACAAAATATAAATGTACAATAAATAACTTTTACCTTCCATTTTTCAGCAAATCTCATGTGGACGAAATGCTCCCATTGTTCTTTAGGAACATTATTGGGTCGATTTTGCAATGTTTGAAGTAAATCATTTCGTTTGTATCCTTTCCAGAGACGTAGTTTGACATCTTTGCATCTACTTCCTAATGCACTCATCACATATCCTTTTCTCATTGTTGGATCAACCAGAATTTGGACTGAAAAAACAATACCCAATAATTCATTTAAAAATATATCACAAAACATTGCTTAATAAAAAATAAATAAATATGAATTGATGGCAAAAGCTACCTGAATAACATCCCACGCTTTTCTTTTAGTGTGAGTATTAACCAACCTCCAATCACTGTAATTGATAGGTAGCAAATTCACATCATTGCTTAATTGACCTAACCATGATCCGAGTAAACCACCAGAATCTCCAATTGGTTGACCGCTATTTTCATCAAAATGCACAATCACTTTACTGTTCTGAATTTTCCATACATCTTTAGATGTCACCATTTTGCCTTCTACATTGCCCTCAGAATCTTATTGATAAACACATACAATAAAAATGAATTAGTACCTAATATAAAACAAAGTCTAATGAGGAGACAATAATATGGAATCAAGCAGAGAAAATAATGGCTTACAAGTTTTACCATATAATCTGTTCAATAAGACAATAAGATAGTAAATGAAAGACAAATTGAAAACTAAGCATGTATACTTCATTTCTAATTAATAATTTCTTTGAGAAAAAAATTATATTAATATTTAAAAAGTGATCAATTTAGATTATACTACCTATCACTTGTATTTTCCATCTGAAGCTTTTACATTCTGGAGCAAGTGGAGGAGGCACATTGTAACTTGTTTCTAAATGTGGTGAATCATCTGGAGGTTGCGTCTCTGAATCCATGAACTCCATAAGCCTAAACAAAATAAAAAATAAAGAAATTTTATTAAATTTATTTTTACAACTATCGAGAAATTGGGAAGAAGAAGACAAATGACAAACTTAACAAAACCTCACAGAAGAGATATAGATGTTTGACACAATTTTTTTTTGTAACAAAGACGTTGAAACTCAAAACAAAAATATATTGTTCAAAAAGAAACTCAGAAAAAGATACATTTGCAACAATTTTTTTCCGTTTTTGCAGAGAGGCTCGTTGTGGAGAATCAAATTAATCCACTCAAAGCTCGTTCACTTAGAACAAGATTGAAGTATCCAAACTATTGAATTTGATCAGGATCAGAGCTACGTACCTTAACCGTCAAAAAGCGTAGTGTGCCTACAAAAAATAACTATACATATATATATAATTAAGAAACTCTATAATTAATTCCCGCTTGAGAAAAAACGTAGTGGCGGGATCTAAAAACATAGATTATTTTCACATATTTTCACTAATACATGTATGTGACCGAAGTTCACTCAGATTGTTTACCCCAACAAATTTTCTCATAAATTTGTGCATATAAGTGGCAAGAAACATTCATGATTTAATTATTATATTTTATTGTTATATAATATAGTCAGCTTTCGATCAACTTTTGTACTTTATAAGCTGTACATATCTAAAGTGGCGTGTGTGCAGTGTACTTTGATATGCAAAAAAATTATAATATAGTCATATTTGTGTGTATTTGATATGCAAAAATTTATTTTGGAAAAACCAAAATGTTATTTAGTCAAAAAAACACACAAGATGTTATTAGAATTATTTGTCACGTACAAGTACCTGCAAAAGCGACATCGATGTGTCTCACATGCAAATAAAAACATTCTTTAATTTCTAAGTTGGTTACAGCAAGTGAAATCAGATTTTGATTGATACAAACCAAATATTATTTTTAAAATAATACCAACTAGCTGTAGCCTCAAAACAATAATTTGATCCACACCCCTAGTCCCTAGAAAGAAAGAATTGATCCACGTATACTTTGCCCTTTGTTCTTGTCTCCAGCCACTACAATGCATTTTGAAACGTACGCTTCAAATTTCTGAAGATAAAAAAGATATCCAGAACTTAGTACAGCTTCAAATGCACTTGAAACAATCTGATGACTAAAGATAACACTGACCTGTAAGGACTTGAGTGAAGAGTCAAACATATACTCTTTAGATGTGAGAAATCAAGTAGATGTCTAGAGCTGTAACGATATAGAAACACAATCAATTTCTGAACAAGCTTATGCAAAATCTAAAAGACAAAGAACAGTTGTCACGAATCATGCATGTGTAAACAAAAGAAAAAAATGGAAGGATCGAACCTGAATTATGGAAGCTCATCATGAGAGATATGAAAATTCAATCTCCACCAGATTCATCATTCAACTGTTCTGAGCCATTTGAATCACCCATATCATATACGTCTCTCGGCTGCATATGAATTGCAATATTCCACTCTAGCTCAGCCGGATCTTTAACGTAGTAAACCATTTTTTCTTGAGACGCCAATATATATGGTTCATCCTCTGCATTATCTCCAGTGTGTAACAAGCGTGAAAAATTTACCATATGATGACCATATGTATCTGTTTTATATCCTCGCTCCGTACGAGTGTCCGCCCACTTACACTTGAATAATACAACTTTGAAAACTTCATAGTAGTTTAACTCCATAACTTCGATAAGCTTACCATAGTATGGAACAATTCCTGTTTGTGGGTTAGGATCACGAGAGCTGGCATAGCTCAACGTCTCAGCAGCCACATAAACACCACTGTTTTGTGTTTTCAAGTTAGCTTCTCTTTCTGTTGTACGAAACTTGCAACCACTGATATTATAAGCTGTATATTTTTAAAACTTTATCAGATGGACCCAAAGCTAAACACCGTAAATCATCAGTTATCCCATCTAATTCATTTGATTCTACTTTCTGTTTGAGCCAGTTTGCAATATTAAGATGCATTTCTCGATCAATGTCAATAGCCCGATGCCTCTTGCTTTGATGAGATTGTTTCGTCAACAACTCATTTTTATACTTCCTAAACAAGAAATTAACATAACAAGTATATTAGTAAACTTTAATGAAACATAATTGAATTAGTTCTTCTTGAAAGAGATAAACTTATTCTCGTAATGGATCAAGTAGTTGACAGTTGATCAATACATGTCGATGTGCTTGTTGTCTCTCAACATGATTAAGAGAATAAACTTGACCTGCTCCAACAAATCTTCCATGGTTTGGGAAAACAAGTGGAAGTTCTGAATGTGGTCTAATGTTAGTATCAGCTAAAGGCCGATCATCAACGCGGCCAGTCCGAGTAAATCGTGTCTCTATATCATTGAGATACATTGAACAAAATGTTATACACTCATCTGCTAAATACTGCTCACATATAGATCCTTCAGGCTTAGCGCGATTCCGAACATATGATTTAAAGTATCCTAGAGTCCTGTAGATAATTAAATCAAGTAAGATTTCAAATATGTGTATATATATATATTAAATAATCAAAACGCACCTTTCAATCGGATACATCCAACGAAATAGAACTGGCCCACCAAGTTTTGCTTCTTCTGTGAGATGTACTATCAAATGTACCATCACTGTAAAAAAAGATGGAGGAAAAAACATCTCCATTCGACATAAAGTCACCACAATACGATCTTGTAATCTATCAAGCTCATCGATATCAAGAACTTTTGAAGAGATATCTCTAAAAAACTGACATAACCCGATAATGCTTGACGTCACATCTGTTGGCAGAAGATTTCGAACTGCGACTGAAAATAAATCTCTCATTATCACGTGACAATCATGGCTTTTTAAGCCTGCTAGCTTTCGACCACTAACATCAACACAACTTGATATGTTTGAAGCATAGCCATCTGGAAGTTTTACATTTTGTAAGACACTTAAAAAAGTATCTTTTCCATGATTGTTCAGAGAAAAACATGCAGCTTGATACTTGTCATTATCATCAGGCCACAAGTCAGAACGTATACCCAGCTCACGAAGATCTTTTCTAGCATTCAGATTATCTTTCGATTTGTTTTTGTCATCCAACAATGTGTAAGCTAGATTGTCAAACACATTCTTCTCTATGTGCATGACATCCAAATTATGTCGTAACATTGTAACTTCCCAATAGGGCAGCTCGAAAAATATACTTCTTTTCTTCCACTGTTGAGTACTAGATCTTCCAACATCACTTCGATTCCTCTTTCTTCCAACTCCAACTAAACTATTCTTTTTACCAAGGGTAATATCAACTTGTTGTAGTTGATGAACAATTGTAGAGCCTGTCAATGTGGCTGGTGGATGTCTAGTTTCTGTTTTTCAATCAAAATGTGCAGTATTTTGACGAAAACCATGATTAGGAGGAAGAAATCGACGATGACCGATAAAACAATTTTTTTTTCCATGGCGTAAACGTTGTCCGATTCCATCATAATTACAGCTTGGACATGCTGATGTTGTATATGTATTTCAACCAGACAAATTTCCAAGACCAGGAAAATCACTAATTGTCCACATCAGAGCTGCTCTCATGTTAAAAGTTTTCTTTGTGGAAGCATCTAACGTTTCAATCCCATCAAACCATAACTCCTTTAACTCTTTTATAAGTGGTTGCAAGTAGACATCAATATCATTACCAGGCATGTGTTTTCCGGGGATAACCATAGAGAGGATCATTGATGTCTGCTTCATAGACATCCACGGTGGAAAATTATAAGGAAATAATATCACCGGCCAAATGCTATAACTGCTACTCATTGTACCAAAAGGGTTAAAACCATCCGTCGCCAAGCCCAATCTGACATGCTTTGGATCAGAAGCAAATTCATGATGTTTTTTTATCAAATTCTTTCCAAGCCCCACCGTCTCTTGGATGATGAAGTTTACCATCATTGTTACTCGCAGTTGCATGCCATATCATGTGAGTATCAGTTTTGGATGACATGAATAAACGTTGCAACCGTGGCTTTAGAGGAAAATAACGCAAAACTTTTGCAGGAGCTTTACTTTTTTTTTTCTCTGATCCAGAATTTGTGCTCCTTGTATTTTCTTTCCAACGAGAAGCTTCACAAACTTTGCAAATTTCTCTTTCTGCATCTGCCTCCCAATACAACATGCAATCATTTGGACATGCATGGATTGACTCATAAGTCATTCCTAATTTACGAATAACTTTTTTTCATGTCATTAAATGAATCTGGCAAGTTGGCATGTGTAAATGCTTCTTTTATCAAATCAAGCACCATGGACATTCCTTTTTCACTAATCTTACACATACATTTGATTTGGTATAACTTCAGTATAAAGGACAACTTCGTGAACTTATTGCATCCTGGATACAGCTCTTGATTATAATCAGCAAACAGCTCATCAAAACTTTCTCCTTTTCCAAAGGTTCCACTTGAAGTTGATGGTTTATCTGTGCCTATAGGTTGCGTGGACGTTTCATTTCCATGTTCATCAGGCATATTCATACTAATATCAGGAAAAATGTCACCCAAAAGATTCAAAGTTGAATCCAATTCAACCTCATCAACATCAGTCGGTAATCTTGCATTTCCTGTGACACACACTTCCTCTCCATGTAGTATCCAATTTGTGTAAGAACTTAAAAATCCATAGCAGATCAAGTCACCTTCGATATCATCTCTTGACAAAGATTTGGTTAGAAGACAACGGTTACATGGACATTTCATCATGTGTGCATTTGATCTAGAAAATGCAAAATCCAAAAAATGTTTCACCCCTAATCTGTAGTCTTGGGATAATCGTGGCTTGTTTATCCATGACTTGTCCATTAAAACCTGAAAATTTTATTTGCATAATTTATAAGTTTTAGAAATTACAAATTTGATTATAAATTCCTAAATATTTCAAATCAATCAACTTATAAATATAACAATGAAAACAATTATGATAATTAGTTTAGTTTTAAAAACCATAAAACCATGAAAACAACTTGAATAATATGTTTGTTGGAAATTTTTCTTAAGATTGTAATTCTCTTAAAGTTTAGACTTTTTGTATATTAAAAATGTGTCGCTTTATTACAAATTTAGATAAGGTTTATTAGTTTTTCTCTTTAATTTCTTGTTTATGTTTATTGTTTCAGTGACAATGATGAAATGAAACAAGTATCCTTACTAACCTCCAATAAAAAGAAAGTCAAAGTCTTGGTTGTGAAAGCTTTTGTTGTTGTGAAAAAAAGTTCTGAACCTTGATCTTAACCCTTGACGTACAGTATTGTATTTCCTTTGACGTAAAATTTTCTTTTTCCCAATCCAATTGTGATAATGGCCTAGAAATCTGACAAATAAATGAAAGTAATTTACAACATCAATACTCTTAAAAATCTGGTAGATGACAAAACATTATGAAACTTACTGAACCCTTCGTAGTCTCTTCCTCTAGAAAATCTCTGGAAGAGAGGAAGATTCCATTGCATAAACAAGCTACAAGTACGTAGGTACGTGATTAAAGTCAATCAGTTTCCACCTTCTCTCCTTTCTTATCAAATAAATTTTTTGAATTATGATCAAATAACTAAATGTATTTTTAAAATTGAAAGTCCGCATCAAACAATATACAAAACAGATTCCTTCTTTTTCGACATAAAAATCTGATACCAATCTAAACTAACTTTCAGAGTGATAATTACACTTTTTATATACATTTTTATTTGGCTAATGAAATTAATGATTTTTGACATTATAACAATGACGTGGTCACCGCGTTTGAAAAAGTCAATTTGTCATTGATATATTAATCACCCAAAATATTATAAAGATATGCAATATTGTAAGTTGTAATTAGTGATATATTCAAGGGTCAAAGCAACATGGCCTCCTAGCTAGTTTTGTATGTTATTTAATTATTAAAAACATAAATGTTGATCATTAAGCTATCAGTTACGTGTGAATTTGTAAATAGAATCTTAGAAAGAGAAATTCATTAATATAGTTTTTGTTAGAATCAATTGTTACTGATGTAAATTTAGTATTATTTTTATAATTGATGTTAACTAAAAAAGAAATACATCAATTAGTTAATCGATTTAAATTTATATAATTATATCACTTTTGTTTTAGTGATTCTAATTTATAGAAATTATATCACTTTATTCAAATGATGCCAAATTTATTATTACTAACATCATTTATTGTAATTGATGCTAAATTCTGTATTTTTTGCATCATTTATAAATAAGTAACATAAAATAAGATCACTTAGTTTTGTGATACAAATTGATTGATACAATTTAACACGTTTTTTGTAGTGTATAATTTAATAAATTGTTGTTACTATTGATGCATATTTCTTTCTTTTCTTCTTTTTCTTTTTATCAAATCTTTGTTTCTTCTTTATACATATGAACATATGTCACTTCATCTCAAGACAATGAATGAAAAAAAAATTGGACTTACGAAATTGAGTTTGGATGAGAAGATGCCGTCGTAGAAAACGAGGTAACTTCGTAAAATCTGTTTTGAGTTCCTTTAGTTTTGCCGATCTTGAAATTTTTCGTTGTTATTTATTTTTAATTGTTATGATATGTTTCATTGCTATGATATGATGCATAATAATAACTTCGGGTCAATGAATACATGTTTAACCATGTCTGAAAAAAGAAAGAAGATGTACAGAAAATGAACTCGTTGGCTATACTATATGCAATGAAAAAAGTTATAGAATAGTATGTGTTCTTTAGTGTAACTATTTATGTAAAGTTACTATACTATTTTAGATATAGTTTTCTATCAATTTTGTATTTTTATACTATTTATGTGAAAATGAATAATTTATCGTAATTTTAAATTTTGATGTTTCTCTTTTTCATCGAATTCATAAATAAACAATAATATATTTCATGTTCTGTTATATTTAATGGTTTTATATTAGTATCTTTTTTTAATTAGTGGTAGAACACATCAAATTACCAAACTAAATAATATGGAAGTATTCACAAGAAATAAAATAACACTTACATATTTACTTTTCATTGATATTGACAAACATGAATATTTCTTGTTACTTCAACTCAGTCACCTACACATGTACGATCGGTACTATTATCACTATCGATTGTTTGCCAAATCTATTGTTTACCAATTTCTAGTTTACAAGTTTAAATCTATTCTATAATTTATATTTATATATAATAATTTAATATTACATAATATTATATAATATTTTCATATTTTGATAATTGAATTTAAGGTTTATATTTAGGTTTATAGTTCATTAATTATGATTTAGGTTTTAGTATCTAGGGGTTAGGGGTTGGAGTAAAGTTTAGTATTTACAAGATATGAGTGAATTTGAAATCCTATTATATTTCAATGATATAGTATAGAAAAATCGGATGTAATATTTATGTGACAAACAAGTGTATAGTGTTGATGGTATTACATGGTTTGATAATTAATTGCAAAGTGTTAACTCGTCAACGTCATCAATCTTCTCTTTGTTACTGGTAAATTAAACAATTTTAAAGTAATATCGAATAAAATTAAATATAATTATTATAGACTAAATTATGTTAAAATTATTGTTATACACTTAATTTCTTTTTTAAATTTGGTTATTTGGCAAATCCTTCTATTAATCTAATCAGACAATGAAGCCAAAAAGTATGACCTATCTTTTGAAAAAAAGAAGAAGAAAGTATGACCTATCTTGGCCAACCTTAGCTTTGTTATATTAAAATATTTTAGATATTTGTGTAAGCCTTTTTAAAATATTAAATTAGTTATTTCAGCTATTTGTCCACTGTGTGTGTTGTCGTTCCCAGTGTCCGAAGCTTTTAAATTTGTTGACCGTCCCCTTAAGTATTTGATTTAAGCTCGGGATTCACATGCTTTCTGAAATATCCATAAGCATAAATATGCAAATTAGAGCACCAACATTGGTGTTTATTTTGATGGTGTTCTGTTTACAAAAATTAATATCAAATGAAATAATAGGAGAAAGGAAGACTAAAAAGGAATAAACAGCTCTAGATAAAAAGCTGCTTTACGGTTTTTAAGAGTTTCTAAAACCATTTGTCTCTCTCTTATTCATAGAGATTCATTTTTGATTTTAACATTTAATTATTTAATTAATATTAATAAAATATTGTGTGAAATTGAGTTTTGAAAGACTCATTAGACCATTTCTAATGATTATTCTATTTTTTCTTTAAAAAAGAATAATAATATAACAGAATTAAATTCTATTTCAGTGATAAATTATTTTAAAGTAGAAAATAGAATAATGAACAAAAATAAATATATTACTTAATTCATAAATTAAACTTATTTTTTACTCAAGTAATAAATAAAATATCATTATATAATTTTAACTATAAATTTTATTTAAATGTAGAAAATAGAATGAAGTTAAAGATACTTTTACAACTATTTTTTTAGTATATGTTTAATAAAGATTTTATTATTTTAAAACTTAGGTTGGGTTCTTAATCAAAGCTTTAGCGCAAGTCAACTATAGTGAAATGCCCTCCTTTATCCTCCGAACTAGGGATGTTATATAATGTTTTTAAATAAAGTAATTTAACCATAGTAATTTATAAATGAGCGAATCAGGGTTAACTCACTTCGTAATATTTTTAAAATACAAGAAAATAATATTAACTTTTGATTTAGATAAATACAGTAATGTGACAGTTTCGGGGAAACGCAATTTTACCAGAAAACTCAATTTTGTGGTATGGAAAAAAGAAATCGATTTTGCAATTGTGACACGAAAATTTAGTTTTATGGTTTCTACGGGAAAATTTGATTTTAGGTTTTGTCGGGATTTTTTTTGCGATTTTGACGAAAATATGAATTTACGGTATTAATAAAAAAATTCAATTTTGTTGTTTTAATGAGAAAACTTAATTTACCGGGTTTCACATGATAATTCATTTTGCAGTTTTGGCATAATTGTTTTGCGAGAAAACTCATTTTTGGCAGAATATTCAATTTTATGATTTTGGCTATAAACCTAATTAGCTTTTGATCCGCGCCCCCGCATAAGTGATATATTTTTTTCATGTTCATTTTTTTTCTTTCTCATTTCGAGTGATATACTTTAGATATTTTACCATAATATAAATTAAAAATTATTATATTTACAATAGATATTTCCCAATGTAAATGGTGGTCATATTATTTCGTGTTTATAATTGGCGGTTGTATTATATATTCCTCATAATCTATTGGTTTTATTGAAATGTTTATTATATATTAAATAATAATATGAAAAAATTAACTGATTTTACAGTGACAAAATCTATATTACTTTACCGAATTAAATGAGAGTAGAAGTTCTATATATCTGATCTTCTCAAATATTAGATCAATCTTATAAAATTTTAGATTTTGTAATCAGAACTAAGTTCTAGATATGAAAAAAGAGAATCATAAATTGAAGCCGATATAAATTGAAACTCTATAGATAATAGATAATGAATACATATAAGTGAAACAGAGGCTGTATGTCAGTTTATTTAGTAATTTCCAATTAGTTTTTATTTGAATTCAGTATTTCAAATTTCGATAGTAACTAACATTTTCAAATGGTTTCACTGTGGCGCATAAGTTATATATACAAAATCAAGAGTGAAAAAGGACATAAAAATGAGAATAAATTGAAAAACAAACATAGTGAAGGGATCAAAGTATTTGTTAAACATTTCAGTTGAGTTTCATAACTCCTCCGTTTGATTGTCTGTATAATGTAAAAATTATTCATATATAAAATATAATTAAAGCTTATGTTGATATCTTGTTTGACCATAGTTCTTGGTAGCCAATGTTCTATAAATCTAGTTATTATTGAAAAAAGTTTATTTACTTATAGAGACCCAATTTTGTAGCATCTTATGTTGTTAAAACTGAAATCATAGTATTTTATAAACATCTCTACTATTAAAATATCTATGCTATTAAAAATGTGACTTTTTATTAGGTCTCCTTAATTTGTTTTAATGTTTATAGCAGTGCCACTAAATTTATGTATTTTTCTAAACGTTTAATTGAAATATTTCCAGAACAAAAAAATGCACTTAATTATTTCACCTAAGATCTTTATGAAATTAGTTAAAGCAACTTAATTTGAACAAAATGGATACTCATGTGATATTTATAATTACTTACTAAAATTCTGTTCAAAATCGTTAAAATTCAATATCAGTTAATGAAGTTTATTTTGAACATGCGTCATTAATGATGCAGTATACACTTTAACATTTTTTTAAAAATATAATAGGTCTTTCTTTCCTCTACTGTATGAGTTTATTTGGTATCTCACTTACCTAACTACTAAAACTACTATGTTTATAATTTTATTACGTACTAAATTTTTAAAAGAAATCAACACTAATGATTTGAACAAAATGGATACTCATGTGATTTCAATAATTTCCTAATCACGTGTAAAGAAAAATTGTAACAAACTTAAGAAACTTTAAAAGAATTATTTTAAAATTATTTTAAAATAATAATATTGCATATGGGTCAAAAAATCTAACATAATTAATTATAATTATACTTTATAAAATTTGTAAAAAAATCAAAATCTAAAAATAACATACCTCTAAAAATTAATCAGATGGATGATGTACACAAATATAAACTATATAAAAATTAAATATATAAATTATGTAAATTTGAATTGGATATTTTTGTCAACCAAATAATTAAGTCAGGAGCAAAACCGAAATCCTTTCGTTCAATCCGGTTACACTAACACAAGCTGCAACGGGAGCAATCTCATTGTTTCCACCCACAATCTCCAATTTCATTGACCTTCCATCCAATATCCAACATGACATTGTTATATCTCTCATAGCTTGAAATGCATCACTTCTTCTCATATACACAACTTCCGCCGAGTCCTGTATGACACACACAGACACACACATCGGTAAAGAACGGTGGTTCATGGGTTGTATATTGGTATCACCAAGGCAAATCTTCCTACAATAAGACTTTTGCTACGATCTTAATTGGTTAGCACACAAGTTAAAGGAGCACAAGACCAAATAATGCGGTTAAGAGCAATTGCAAAAGTCATTACCACAACAAACTACATTCTATATCACGTGGAAGCAGTAGCTACTCACTTCACTGAGATGGATTCAGAGCCGTTTCCATCGCCATCGCAGCTCTTCGTCCAGCTCCGGTTCTCCACTGCGGGAAATTCCTTTACCACCAAACTTTTAACGGCCTGCTCCTCTTAGCCATATCATCAAGAGATATACTCAAAGAATCTGCCATCTTCAGATTTTAAATCTGGAAAATATAATCAAAATTAAAAAAAAATCAGCACTAAATTCATCGCACAGATATATAAAATTCAAGCCTCCATATATACAAATAAAAAATCTGACGGAAATTGACGGAAACTCATCTCAACGGGCTAGATCTACATATTCCAGTAATCTAAACCCAAAGCATACATAGATTCTCAATCAAAAAGTGAAAACGAACTGAATTCAATCAGACGAATCAACATATATGAATCAGATGAACAATTAGCAAAAAGAATCGAAATTTTACCAGATGAAAGAACAACGGACAGATCGAAGAAGATGAAGAAACCAGTTTGTACAAATCAATCGGGAATTAGGGATTTATTGTCTTTGAGAATTTGGGAGAAAAGAAAAGAATTTGGGAGAAAAGGGTCTGAGGCATTTGGTTAAATAATAGTATTTTAAGCCAGTGGTATGCAATGGTAATTATTTAGGAAAATAAGGGTTAAGCACAAAATGTACTTCCGTTTTAATCGTTTAGATTTTACGGTTTAGTGAGAAAACTCGTTTTTCGGTTTTGGCAAGAAAAATTATTTTTGCGGTTTTGACAAGGAAAATTGTTTTGCGGTTTTGACAGAAAACCTCGATTTTACATTTTGATTGGGAAACTCAATCTTTTTTTTTTTTGCAGTTTTGGTGGAAAACTCAATTTTATGGTTTTGGCGAAAAACTTGATTTTATGGTTTTGTTGAAAAACTTCGACATTACAGTTTTGACTTGAAAACTCAAATTTACAATTTCAGCAGAAAAACTCAATTTTACGGTTTTGTCAGGAAAATTGGATTTTGCAGTGAGAAAACTTGGTTTTGCATTTTTAATGAAAAATATATTTTGCGGTTTTAGTTGAAAACTAGTTTTTTTTTATTTTGTGGGAAAGTTTATTTTAGCGAAAAAACTGATTTTGTGTTTTTGGCGAAAAAAATTATTTAGTGGTTTAAATTATTATAATTATATATATTAAATAGTGTACAAAAATGGTGTGGAACAACATCAATATGCTAAAAATTCAATCTTATAAATTTATGGGCTAATTATGTTTAGCCATATTTTAGCCCTCTCTCAAAAATTACGGTTAAAGTTACAGATTTTGATATAAGGTTAGGGTTAACTATGTTAGGTTGACCGCAATTTAGCATCCCTGACCAAAACATAATAATTGTGTTACTTCATGTTTTCTTTCTTAGTTTGTTTTTAGTTCCTGTGTTTATAAGTAGACATGTCATTTAGGTTCCAAGTCCGCAGCTCGACTTCACTAAGCTCAATAAATTATCGGACTTGAATTTAATTATATTTATCTAAAAGTTGTACCTTTTACATTTAGCCTATTTGGGTTTTAATTATTTTGGATTAAATCCGTTTGACTAGAGCTAAAGCTGGCTAGAAAACACAAAATTTATGTTTTAATTTGATTAGTTATGTACTAATGGTGTTCATGTCTTAAGTAAATATAAGATTAATGCTTATGTCTTAAACAAATATAAAATTGTGATAACTATAGTGACATCAAAGTGTAGTTTTACTATTGATGCTCATGTTTTATATAAATATAGAAATCGTCTGCTACCAAGACATGTTGAAGCATTGATTTGTAAACATATGTGGTTGGAAGAATTTACGTTTTGCAATCCAGATAACATACTAATATTTATAAATTTTATTTTATATTGATATATATGTTAAAATAATATTTTTATATATCTCTTGATAACGATGAGAATCTGGAAGTCATTGAAGAACATCATGATTTTAATCCTACAGTTTCTTCTGCTTAGAGTTGGAATGATTTTGTTTTTTTCTATTCGATATTACTGTTTATTTAGTTTTTTAAATAAGATATTCTTTTTAATTTCAGATTTTATAAACATATATGGATGTAAACATACATAATGATTATTTCAATGTAAAATTAAATTAATTTTGCTTTTAAACTAAATGTATTCAATTTTAGTTTATAACTTTTAAATTTCGCAGTCCAAAATGCTTTATAGTCATTTTAGAATCGTGTTGGATTTTGACATTGTGGAAACTTTTATCGACCGAGCCAAGTTGGGTTTATATACCAATTGACATTGCGAATTTTATGTTTGGGTTAGGCCGGGCCATCCCGATTGACACTCCTATTTATAAGATCTGAGTCTGTAATTGATCTGTGGGAATTTTACGTGCCTACTGCCTAGGGACCAAAATCAAAAGTTTATTAGAGCATTTCTAATGGTGATATCCATTGGAGTCCTTAGAAAAAACAGTTTTTTTTTTTCAGATTAAAAAAAAATCAACCAATCTCGGGCCGTGAAATCGTATGAATAATGTAATAATTGTGTTGTGTTATTAGCAAGGCAATCGCCTATATTTATACAAAGAGAAAGTCCTAAATAGATAAGGACTAGGAATCAAATATATAATTATCTAGATAGATATAGTAGTTATCTCCAATACTCCCCCTCAAGTTGGAAGTGTGAGATTCCGAACAGCCAACTTGGACAAAATGTTCTCGAACAATGGTCGTGGTAGGGCTTTTGTAAGTATATCAGCCAGCTGATTTTGTGATGTCACATGCTCCGTTGTAATAAGCTTGGCTTTAATAGCATCGCGAACATGATGACAGTCCCTTTCGACATGCTTTGTGCGCTCATGAAAGACAGGATTCGCAGCAATATGGAGGGCCGATTTGCTATCACAATAAAGTTTCATAGGTACAGGAGGTGGCATGCCAAACGAGTTGAAGAGTTGTTGAAACCATTTGAGTTCTTTAACTGCAACTGACATTGCGCGGTATTCCGCTTCGGCTGAGCTGAGAGACACAGTGTCCTGTTTCTTCGTTTGCCAAGTTACTGGCGATTCACCAAGAAATGTTATGTAGGCACTGAGAGATCGTCGACTTAGTGGACAGGCCCCCCAATCTGAGTCACAGTAGATACTGATGTTAAGAGAGTCAACAGCTTTTAAGAAAATACCTTGGCCAGCACTTCCTTTAAGATACCGAACCACGCGTAGGGCAGCTTCCCAGTGAGGAAGAAGTGGTTTTTGCATGAATTGAGAGAGAATGTGGATCGAGTATCCAAGGTCTGGTCGTGTGTTAGTGAGATAAATTAACCGACCTATCAAACGACGGTATTGAGGAGCATTCGCCAGCGGACCTGTTGCTCTTGCGAGTTGATGATTGAGTTCCATAGGAACCGTTGATGGTTTAGCTCCAAGCAATCCTGTTTCAGACACAATATCCAGCGCGTATTTGCGTTGAGATAAGTAGAAGCCTGATGCATTACGAGCAACCTCAAATCCAAGAAAGAATTTTAATTTGCCAAGGTCTTTCATTCGGAAGCACTTCTGAAGATAATCTTTAAATTCTTGGAGGACTGTAGCATCATTACAGGCGATGATAAAATCATCTACGTAGACAAGTATATGGAGGCAGATGGAGCCACGAACTTTAGAAAAGAGAGACTGATCAGCATATTCATGAGAGAATCCAAACTCTTGTAATGCTGTAGTAAGTTTCGAGTACCAACATCGCGGTGCTTGACGAAGGCCATAGAGGGACTTCTTTAAACGACAGACCATGTTTGGATCAGAAGCCTTGAAACCCTGAGGAAGTTTCATGTAGATTTCTTCATCCAGGTCGCCATGAAGAAACGCGTTACTGACATCCATTTGATGGACAAGCCAGTTTTTAGTTGCTGCAATTTTGAGTATGATTCGAACGGTTGATAATTTCGCCACGGGTGCAAACGTATCAGTAAAGTCTTCGCCTTCAATCTGATGATTACCAAGCACCACTAAGCGAGCTTTGCGTCTCTCGATAGTTCCATTCGCATTATATTTATTTGAGTACAGCCATTGGTTCCCGAGTGCCTTCTTGCCCGGTGGAAGTGGAGTGACATCCCATGTATTATTTACTTCAAAGGCATCTCATTCCAGATTTTATGTTTGACTGCCTCTTTGAAACTCTTTGGTACATCATTGTTTATAATTGCAGCCATAAAAGCTTTATGGGAATCTGAAAATAAATGGTCAGACACATAGCTTGAGATAGGATAAGGTGTAGTACCTGAGACCGTATGTGAAGACCCATGAACGAATGAAGAGTGTATGTGAGGGGGTGTATAGTTGCAGAGTTAGTGACATAATCTTTTAGGAGGACCGAGGGGGTCTTAAGCCGTTGTCCTCGGCCTAGAACTTCAGGAATGCCGGGAGATACTGGCTGTATATTCTCAAGAGGTGCTGCAGGCGCAGAAATTGGAGGAGTAGGAGTATCATCAGTAGGCTGGTGTAACTCAGCAGTTTCTGTTATAGGAGGAACAGGGGAATCAGCCTGTATAGGTCCAGATGTTTCAAGTAGCGGGAGAGAGGAAGACGCTGGTGCAGTAGCTGTCGTATTATGTAGTGGTGATGATGTACTCCCCCTTAAGTCCCGAACAGGTAGGAGCCAATCATCAGCAGTAGGATCATAATAGTTTATCGGTGGTGTGACGTAATCCTCGGTATCAATTCCAGGAAATTTTGTTTCTGAGAATGCAACATCCCGACTATCAAAGAACTCGTTTGTATTTAGATCATATAGCCTCCATGCTTTCTTTCCATATGGATAGCCAACAAAGATACACTTTCTACTTCGATCACCAAATTTATCTTTGTCTCGCGATTTGCGGTGTGAGTAACATAAGCATCCAAATACCCTTAGCTTGTCATAATCTGGTTTCTTGTTGAAAAGAAGCTCATAAGGGGTTTTACCTTGAAGAACTTGAGATGGTGTACGATTTATTAGATGAGCTGCAGTGAGTATACTTTCTCCCCAAAAAGATACTGGCAGGCGAGCCTGAAAGAGACAAGCACGAGCTACATTAAGTATATGGCGATGTTTCCGCTCAACCCGTCCATTCTGCTGAGGAGTATCTACGCAGGACGTTTGATGTTCGATTCCCTTTTGTTTGAAAAATGGCGTGAGGACCAGAAATTCGGATCCATTGTCTGTCCTAATACTTCGTACTGTTTTGCCAAATTGTCTCTCAGCGAGTGCAATAAACTCACGAAGCAGTGTGGCCACTTCAGACTTTTCTAGCATCAAATAGGTCCACACAGCTCGTGAATAGTCATCCACGATTGTTAAGAAAAATCTTGCACCCGAAGAAGATGGAGTTCGATAAGGTCCCCACACGTCACAATGTATTAAAGAGAAAGACTCAACAGCTTTATTAGAACTATCAGGAAAAACTTGTCGTGTTTGTTTAGCACGAAAACAAATTTCACAAGACGCAGCTTGCTCAGAAGAGAAAATCAATCTATCTATAATAGGTAATGCTGATAAAAGACAATACGAGGGATGCCCTAGCCGACGATGCCATAGTTCTGAAGTTGAAGAGTTCTGAACCGCAGTGTGATGAACTCGAGCAGCCAAGACCCCCGTAAAGTAATACACCCCCTCACGTTCTTCACCCGTTCCAATCAGGGTCTTCGTAAAACGGTCCTGCAAGACACACAAAGTATCAGTAAATATAGCAATGCAACCAGTCTGTTTGAGTAATCGCGACACTGATATTAGTGTGCAATTAAAATCGGGCACATATAAGACATCCGATAAGTAGTAGTCTTTGCTTAGGACTAGTGTTCCCTTTTTCTCTGCTTGCGAGAACCGCCCATTCGGAAACTTGACAGAGGATGGCATGATATTGGTTACGTCACTTAGAAGGGACAAGTTGCCCGTCATATGATGTGACGCACCGGTATCGATAATAACATCTGCTATAGTTGGTTTACCAGAAAGTTTTTCGGTTGAGATTGTCGATTTTGAGTTCTGCAGTTGCTGAAGGAGTTGAGTAATTTGAGCAATAGGATCAGTAGATGTAGTTGCATTGTTGGAGACGACTCGTGAGGAGTTAGAGCGTCCACGACCTCGGTTGCTATAGTTAGAAGAACGACCTCCTCTTCCTCGTTGAGCTGAGCCGTAGGAAGAACCACTTGATGTGTTTGTATTCCTCTGTTCCAGCCACCAATCCGGGTATCCATGAAGAAGAAAACACTCAGTATTGTCATGACCAGTCCGAGAGCAGTGAGTGCACGATCGATTAGGATCACGCGGTCGAAAAGAAATAGCTGATACTTGTTTCCCGTCGGTTTTAGGAAGCTCAGTCTGTGCAGCAAACCCCATAGCTTCTGGTTTTAGTTCTTTAGCTCGTACTGTGTTGTTGTGTTGCTCTTCTCGTATGATTCTGGAGTAGACATTATTGATGTCTGGTAGTGGGTCCTCGCCAATAATTTGAGAACGTATATTCCGGAAGCGAGATTCATCAAGTCCAAATAAGAATTTATGAACACGAATTTCTTGTAGATCAAGAAACACGATTTTGAAAGCGAAAAAAAAAAATTAGTTTGTTTGCTCTGATACCATGAAATCGTATGAATAATGTAATAATTGTGTTGTGTTATTAGCAAGGCAATCGCCTATATTTATACAAAGAGAAAGTCCTAAATAGATAAGGACTAGGAATCAAATATATAATTATCTAGATAGATATAGTAGTTATCTCCAATAGGTCGCCACCTATCGTGTGACCCCGTAAATAATGCAAGAGATTCACTAAAAAATAGTTTTTATTTAGGAATTTTATAGATTAAATCCTTAAATTTTGATGAAGTTTATTGATTATTTAATTATTTTTTCTTACATTTCTTTCTATCGCGATGTATGTTTCAACATAGCCTGTGTAAACAAAACTCTTTTGGCTTTGACTAAAATTTGCGTGTCTCTATCTTTGTCGTATAGACTAAGAAATCACACAGTTCAATTAATCGCAACACTCAAATATAAGCACGACCTGATATAACCTTGTTAAGTAAAAGCAGAGCACTGGCTAGTGATTTATCAAAGCAAGAACTGACGCTCCATGTTGATTGTTTTTGTAGAAGATATGTGTAAAATATAATAAAATATGAATATTCTTGTTTTGTATTTGATATGAGAATACAAAATGCATTTATATATATATAGCGGTAATATTAACAAAATGTTTATACCAATTAATGCTAATTTTCCTAAACATTTAAAGTACATATGCCAAAAATATCTTGAGATCAATTTGCTTTTCAAGTCTTTCCTTTTAGTTTTGAGGGTCTTCATGAGTTTCACGGGCTTCACAGTCTTGGTATGTAAGATATCATCTTTCAGTCCAACATATCTCTAATACTTCCCTGCACGACAAACCTGGGATGCAACAAGCAAATTTGCAATCACAAAGCAGACCACGTATGTCGTGGACACTATATCGAATAAAACAAATCAGTAGGTTCCTTTGAGAATAAACTTCAACTTAGACAAGGAGGGATGAAAACTTCAGCTCTTCTTTGGTCTTGACAATGGGAATACATCCCGTGGGTGCAACTATAGCTCCAAATCGTCCTTATCTTGGACAATCTGTAACTTGGACTAAACAAATTGATCTAAAAAACTTGAACGTTCTACTATAACTCTTCTATAATAGTTAAGTTATAACCAATAAATCCCAAACTATGGGAAAACAACTCGACATAAACTCTGAAAAATTCTAAACTATAGAATATATCTCATAAAAAATTGTGAAAATCCTAAATGTTGTGAAAATCCCAATCCCATGGAGAAAAAAGAAAAAGAAAAAACATAAACCTTATATATCATTGAAATTCTCGATGATTCTTGCACCACCCAACACATAAACTATAAATATTGCATGTGATTAAATCTTACAATACTAAAAGGGCATAATCAAGCCCTCTCAATCCCTCCACGTAGGATAAAAAAATCCACCAATGAAAACATGGCAACAACTAACATAATGACACGTTTCCTTCATCTCAATCGTCTCAACTTCTTTAGCTTCTCTTCCTCTTCCGTAAATGAAATGCTTATGACCCATATAAGAAAGAAATTACATCGAATCACAAACCTCTACTCTTCCATTTCAGAGAGACCTCTTTTCAAAAAAAAAAACAAAAAAAACAAGACGATTGTAAGTGATGGCTACTTCACACATCTTCATTTCACGTTTCCACCCCTGCCTTCTTCTTCTCATATTCCACCGCGGCGTCAGAAAAATATGAGAGACCGATTATCGTGGTGTTGAATCGATGTGGTCTACTGACTACGACGAGAAAGGTTGGATACCGCTCAAGTTTTGCGTCTTTTAGGTATGCAGACTCTCAATCGATTTATTAAATAAACTCTGTTGATTCAGTTTACAAAATATTGTTGTATGTCTTTTAGTTCCTTTCTAAAGTTCTTTTGTCATATAGTAAATCACTTTGGATATATATATATATATATGCAGTCTTCTCCTTTAAAATCAACAGAGCTTCTGATGACTTTGACCTTTTTAATTCCCATACGTTGTTGATATATACCTATTTATATTGCCTTACAGAGAGTATGGTTGTAACTCTGGATGGTAACTTAAGTTCCATTTTATTACTAGATCTCATGGTCTAAATTTTATAGATTAGTCAAAGCATTTGACTGAAAGTGATGTAATCAACAGTACAGTTGAAGTATTTAGGCGTTGAATTAATCGACTCTACTAACTTGCATTGTTATGGTGTGGCTAAGCTATGATACCAAACAGCTGTTTTTAACTGCAGATTACCATTTTCAGGATGAGGATGATCAAAATGAGAACACAACCAGAAGTCAAAGAACAGGGAATGCGACAAAATCATCACGACGGGAACGGTACAAGTACTTTTTAAAGAGTAAAATCCCTCTACGTACCACAATGGAAAATGTAATGAAATTTGAGGCCCATTCTTTTTCATATTTTTGGCACAGGACGTGGAACCTCACCATCAAGCTCATCATTTTCCATCATAAATAGAATCTTCCTCATCATCCGGTGGAGGTATAAAACCTTTAACTCGGCCCGAGAACACCTGATGGGAAGAGAATGTACACAATGGGGCCTGTAAACCGATTTCTCCTCCAAAGTCTGCTCAAACCAGTCACGAAAGTTAATCAGTTTATCATCTATGAACTGAGATGTGCGGGATTTGGGTCTCCGTCGGGCACTCTGCAAGTACTCCGAATCCTCACTTGGGTATTGTAGCTTTTGTGCACCTCATTGTATCTTCACTTGCGCTGCATTTTGATACTTAATTATTACATGAATATGTGTTTCCTTTTTAACTGTGTACGTTGTGATACCCATTAATAAAATCTGTAGAGATCAGGTGTTAGGAGGCCTTTATACTGGAATTGATACTCATCACATTGCTACAACAAGCAAGACGGTACACTTCTTGAAATTCATTCTTCACGTTTTGGAAGATGAGTTTGTAATTTTTTTCTCTTTAAGGCCTGTCCTCATTTTCTCAGGTTGAAGAATACACTGATTTGCAAACCCAGCTGGCAGCCCCATAAGGATATTGCAGGAGCAAACACCATTGCGCATGAAAATGAGTTTCGAAAGGTCAGTTTCTTATTGCAAAATAATTAACAGAGCAACTGTTTAGTGGTATTTGAAAGGAACGAAAGGTGGAGGAGTTGGTTTCTCTCCTCTCTTGCTTTTTGTGGCGATGGAGAGAGACTCCCTGACTCAGCTAAAATCAAAGAAGAGCTTGACTTGCTTTTTTCCCCTGCATATCCAAGAAAACATGACCATTTGAAGATTTGTGTCCATTAATTTTGTGCCTTTTGTGACTGGTCGATACTTATGCTGCGAGTTTTGTACATTCGGGCAAAACCAATAGGTAAAACACAGCTTTAAGTTAAACTAGAAGAAGCTGTTTTGAATATCAAGAGAGATATTATATTTGCAGCATGCCTCTACTTGTGATGCCATTTTGTTTACTACCGGCAACATTACTGAAACAAAAGCAGCGAAGAGTTTTGTTTGTACTGTTCATTTTTCTTCATAATTTGTAATGTGTACTAGGAAATAATTATAAAAAGCAAGAGGTCTTTTTTTATTTTATAATTATATCTTTGAAATTGGCCATTAGTTTGATATAGAATAAGAGATGAATCTGAATTCCATATTTCCCTTACAAAGGCTAAAATTACCCAAAACGCTTACATCTACGTAACTTCGTAAGAGACCTAAAGACAAATAAACCTTCAATGCTATACAAAGACATCTAATCGTAACTGACTTCCAATCATTCTGCTTCTGCTTTTATTTTTCCTACGAGGTAAATGCATTAAAACAGTGATACATAATCTTGATTAAATCATCGGTGGTGACCTGCCTCCTGTGTCCCCACTTTCGTGTGTATCCTAAAATTGAATGTGAGTTTATTCTTGGGTGAGAGTTTCTTCACTTTCTCAGGTGTGTAAATTATTATCTATATCTTTCTCACCATTTGGCAGAACTACATGAGTTATGTCATTATATATCCACACATAAATTTTATGAATTTTTTTACTATGTTATACAAATTGTTTTTACTAAAATAGTTACAAAATATATGTGTAGGGACGAAGAATTTTGCTACTATGGGTAAAACCGGCATGAAAATCGACTCTTAACCAATTATTAAAACTCCCAATATTTTTAAACATTCCCCAATTAATATAGAAAACTATATTTACAAATAAAATGTACAAATACAATGTATACTACTAACTTTCAATAAGTATCTAATTACAACAACAAAAGTTTACATATTTAAAACCAATATATGTACTATTTATGTAATGTTTTGAATTATACATATAAAACACATGGATAAAAACGGCAAAACATATGGATAAAAACAAACATATCTGCTATTTTCCTATTTGGTGTATTAGTCATATTACTCATTCCTGTGTTTCCTTATATGTAACATTATTTTAAAAAATGAACATTAGTTACATATACAAGTCCTCTGTTAAAAATAATATTCTTATTTACAGCAATAGACAAAAAAATGACAAACTATAAAAACATAAAGTTAATATTGTGACAGACAAAAAGATACAAAAGAAAAAAATACATTTACAAAAAAAATATATTAAAACATGAAATCAGAGAACAAAAAAATTTGCGTGTAAAACAGATAAAATTCTAAATAAATTTCTCAATCACATAGTTATCGGTTTTTATATGTACATATTAAGATTTATCTTTGTTTATTATTTTACTACTATTTCAAGTAAAAACAAAATAAAAATGTCTGATAGCGTGTTTTCATCAAATACTTCAACATTCAAGTTACACATGGATATATGCATTCATGTGTTACTCAACAATTATGTCTTAATAAATTTGGTGTTCATTCCCTGTTAACAAAAGTATAACTTTACTCTATTAAATTATACAATAATAATTTATTTAAGTCAAAACAAAAGATTTAGTCTACTTAATCTATCTACTTTTTGATAATCCAAATTACAATAAATAAAGAGTAACACCACATTCATGTATCAATTTAAATTATCCAAACAACCACAATACTTCAAATAAACGAAAATATACCCAAAAACATTTGGTACATGTTATTTGTCCAAACTTAAAATCATTTTTTACATCTAGCCGCTTACAACACATAGCTATTATTTAATACTTAAAATATTTTTTATAAATATTTAATTTAAAAGCATTTAATTTTAAAATTTCAACTAGATTTTTTTGATATACACATCATGTAAGAAGTAAATTTTAAACATATGAAAGCGAAAAAATCACTATAGGCTTTATTTAGAATATGTACATACAAATCAATCTAACAGAATAAAATACAAAAATGTTTGAATTTAAACTACTTCCCAGTTTGAATTTTGTGTGTCTCAATGTATAATGACCAATCACTATATTTTAAACAATTGCAAAAAATTCAAGATAAAAAAATCAAACATTTTATAACAAGCATTAAACCAAACATCTACAAAGATAAAGGGGGAATTTCATTATCATCTCTGATTCTTATATATTATTTTTTTCAATAATGCAAGTAAGTTATTACTCACTTAAACATCATGCACAAGATTTTAATTGATTTCACCATAGATGTTATTAGCAATTTTAAAGAAACAAATTAGTCAAATTAAAACACTAAGAAGCAAACTGAGAACATAAAGAACATAAAAGACTAATGACATATCTAATACGATATCAATATTAAAAAAAAAATCTTTCTCTAATTTATTTCTTTAAATTTTTTAGGTTTATTGGTTCTAAATTATACAAAACCATTAAAAGTATATACAAATAAATAATTAAAAAAATATTTTATAATGCATAATCCGCGCGTAGCACGGATAAAAGATCTAGTAGAAATAGAAAACAAAACATAATAACTTGTCTCTAATTAAAACACCAATGCCCCAACGATTACCACGTCGTCTTCATTGTCAGCATTATCACCATCTTTTTCAACATCGCCAACACCAATGATGATTATCATCATCAAAGCATAAAACTTATAATGGGGAAACTTTAGTTTTGATCCCTAAGAATCGAATACTCTGATACCATGTAAAGTATAATAGAATATGAATATTATTGTTTTGTGTTTGATATGAGAATACAAGATGCATATATATAGAGGTAACATTAATATAATGTTAACACCAGTTAATGCTAACTTTCCTAAACACTTAAAGTAAATATGTCAAGAATTTCTTGAGATCAACTTGCTCTTCAAGTCTTTCCTTTTAATTTTGAGGATGTTCATGAGTTTCACGGGCTTCACAGTCTTGGTCTGTAAGATATCATCTTTCAGCCCAACATATCTCTAATATCCCTAGATTAGCTACTGTAAGCACTATAAATACTATAGTACGTTAATCTAATGAATCATTCAGCATGCAATCTATAGTTTTTAGCGTTCGATAGATTGAAAGAAACTCGTATCCGAATTTGGTGACATGACTCATAGGGGACCTGGTTGAGTTCTTTGTCTAGAGAAAATAGTATGAAATAGTGAATAAACATGGCCTACACAAGAGAAGATGATAAAGACCATATCCCTTCAAAGTCCAAATCCATTCATCTCTTGCATTTGATATGTGTATAAGAGGAAATTCACCTGAAAAGGTGTTGGTCTTCAAGATGTGAACAGAAACAAGTCAAGTGGAAGATCTGTTCCACTGGGAACAATACTCTTTTACATTTGTCTGAATTTTTTTTGTTTCCTTGCCTAGCGTAGCTGCCTAAGCTAATGGAACATACTGTAACACATATCCAAAAGATTTAAAACAAAAAAAATACATAAATAGAACTGAAAGCACAGTAAAGTCAAACACATTGTTTTGATGACATTAGGAACATATATAACATTTACTTACAAGTTCATGAATTTTGTTTATAGTTCGTATAGTTTTCAATACACTATTTATATCTAATATAAATAAATATAACAAATACACATATTTTAACTGATTTATTAATAATTAATATTTTGGAAAGAGGAAAAGGCAAAGTCAACAAAAGACTTTTGACTTCGATGAAAGTTATTTTGATATTGAACTCATCATATGACTCAAATCATACATATCTAATTAACCTTTTCTAAAATTCAAAATAAATATGTATCAACACCATACGGGTTTTCTTCGAATCAAACATATTATGTGTTCTCTTACGTTTACATGTTCGTTTCAACTAACAAGTTACGTTCAAACACATACGAAGCCTTTCAATAGTGAATAGTGATAATCAAATTATACTATTATAACATCTAAATATACTAAATCTAATTTTAACAAATATCATATATCCATTATTATAGATTCAAATCAGTTTTAAGTAAGTAGACTCTAATACCACAGTTAGAATTCATATCGGTTGATTCATAACTGAGTTTCAAGGTAGTATCTAAGAGAGTGAGATCAGTGCACACTTTAATTATGTGGCAAAATATGATTGGTTGATTGATTTGTGCTATAAGAGATTCCTAAAATCAAGTATGCTATTAATCCAATTTGTTTAGATATGTGACTTAGGATTATATAATATTAATAATAGATTCTCAAATCTATAGGTTTCTAGTAAAACATTATAACCAGTTCATATTATTGTATGATTGTCAAATTTTGATATTACGACTTTAATAAAAATAAATACAAATAATTTTAGAACATTTCTAACAGAAAAGATCTGGGAGGAGGAGCTGCAAAAACTCGAAGGCGACCAAGAGAAAACTATAATGGAAGTCATGAAGAAAAGCTACGCAAGAGCAAAAGAGGAAGTAGGTGAATCGATGAAGAAAATTTTATTACCTCTAAAGGCGTTAGCAATATCAAGTGGGTTTATGCGTTGTCGTGATGTAAGGATTCATATTTTCAACTATGAACTCTGATCTTTTTGGATTTTTGTCTGAAACTTCCTTGTCAAATTTTTAGCATAGCTTAGAACGCCTTTTCTCAAAAAAAAATAATTTTTTTTTAGCATAGCTAATGAAGCTCACAAAGGCAAAGCTTACTAGTAGCAAAGTTGGAAAACCCAATGGAATCATACCGAAAACAAACCCATCTTAAATTAACCGAATTTAACTAAACAACTAAGCATGAGCAACCCCAGAAAATCCAAACTTGTATCTGAACCTGTAAAAATACCTTAAATGGATCCTATAGGGTGGTATTTTAGATTTTAGATATTATTCGAACCCGATCCAAACTCAAACGGATAAAAAAAACTCAAAAGTCCTAGTAACCGGAAAACTCAGAATTACTATGTGAAATAAGTATTTGAAACCTAAATAAGTATTCAAAACCTAAATATATATCTCATACATTGACTAAACTTGTGTGTGCCATCGTTTTCGCTAAGGAAGCACACAGTTCATTAAAATGCCACACACAAACATAAGCACGATCTGATAGACCTTGTTAAGTAAAAGCAGAGCACTGGTTAGTGATTTACCAAAGCAAGAAACTGATGCTCAATGTTGACATTTTGGAATGTCCCACCGCTGGTTAAGTTTGTCTTGATACGAGAATACAATAGAACCGAAAAATACGAAAAACCGATGATTGGTTTAAAATATAGTTTCAAACCTAAACATAATTTCCACACACCACAGTCTAACCTCTATGGTTATCGCTAATCATACAAATCCCACATACCGTTATTTCGGCTGGTGGAATCTGAAACTCCTTTGGAAGCTCAAGATAGGATAGGGTCAAGGTGTTTGCTTAAATGACTTTTTTTATGGCTCACCATCATCTAGCTTCAAACGAAAGAGTAGTGATCAACTAAACACAGACTTGAGGGATCGAAAAAAGTTTCTAGTCCGGCTGAGTTTCTTGGATGTCTCACTTGTTTCATTATCAGAGTCACTGAACACTCCAGTTTCAGGTAAGCAAGCACATCTCCGTGAACCCTAAGGAAAAAAGGAGTGTGCACTCATAACATATATAAACAGATGGATATGAAAAGAAACAAAAAAAACAGGTCGATGGCAGTAACAATACCTCTTGACTCTGTCCATCATGTATAAACAGATCCATTAGATACTTGTGCTCTTCCCGTTTCAGGCTGGGGCAATGGATAAGATCAAGGTGTTTGATCGAGTGATTTGAGGAAAGAGAAACCGTCTCCAGGGAATCGCAGCCATGTGCATATAGATATTTGACGCTTTGTGGAAGCTCCTCCACTGATTTGAGTTTCTTGCAGTTGTTGAGGTAGAGAGTTCCCAAGGATGAAAGCTCCCTCATACTTCGAGGCAGTGTCGAAAAGTTGTGCCTGCTGAGGTCTAAATATGATAATTTGGTGAACAGACGAAGTGTTTGTGACAACATTTGAACATTATTGCAGTTATCAAGCCAAAGCTCACGCAAGCAGTACGTTTCTAGTGGTTGAATTATCATAATTGACCGGAGGTTCACGCATTCAGAAAGTAGAAGTGTCTCCACCTGAGGAAGTTGTGGCAGTGATGTGATTTTGCGGCAGTTATGAAGGCTGAGATACTTCAACATGCGCATTTTCCCCATGGTTGTGGGTAGATGCACTAAATCATTTCCACTGAGGTCCAGTTTCTCTAGAGTTAGCAAGCGATCAATGTCGCATGGGATTTCTTCAACGTTCAAGTTGACCAGCTTTAGCTCTGTTAAACTGGCAAGGCCTAACAAGTTGTCACAGATGAAAGGAGCATTTAACTTTTTGTACCTGAACTTCTTGATGTTGAGTGAATATAAGCCCTCGAAATCCATCATCACCGATTCATCATGGATATGTTGTTTGGAAGTAAAGGAGAAATGATCTGCAAATCCGGTAAGGCCCAATAAGTCAAAGTTTATTTGACCGTTGATGGATACATCTTTAAGACAACCCAATCTTGTCTCCTCATGCGGAAAAGTTAAGAAAACTTGCAATGTTTGGCCAGACTTGTTGTAGTCAACATTGAACAAGATACTCTTAAGGCTATCACAGTGGCTTGCGTTGAGTTTTGTCAGCTTAAGCAACCCCTTTAGGGACTCTGGAATTTTCTGTAGCCTCTTGCACCCTCCTACTATCAACTCCTCAAAGTTCTTGGCTGTTGACAGATTTGGAAGTTGTATCAGATTCTTCGAGCCTGTCACATCTAGTCTATGTAGATTACTAAGGATCTGAAACAGAAAGAAAGAAGAAGAAGAAAGAAAACTTCTGGAGATTAATTTATCTCTATAGAAATATGTTTCTGAAATGAGTGAAACCAGAACAAATATCTTAAAAAGATTACATACCAACGTGTCATCCCAAAGGCTCTTGAGGTTGCTGTATCGAAGATTGACTTCAACAAGGTGGTGGTATCCGAACCTGGATGGTACGGTTTTCAAGGGATAGGCATCCCAATGTAGCAGCCTAAGATTTGGAGGGAAATAAAACCCATATGATTTGAGCTGCAAGTTGGACTTTATATCACTCAAATGGTGGTAGAACTTGAGAAACTTGATACTACACATAACTTCAAATACTGTATTCCTCATAGTTAACCTATCACGCATCTTACACATGTGTAGTATCACACCTTCAGTTTCGTTTGTCCCCTGTTGATAGAAACAATTAAAGTCACTAGACACAATTATCCAGATGAGTCTGACTTACAAGAAGATTAACTTACTATTTTGTTATCCAGGACATTATAGATATCATCAGCATCCCATAGGAACCTTTGTCTGAAAGGTCTATTCTCACATTCTTGGCACACAATTTCTTTGCCTGTTTGTACGACCAAGAAATGCATGTTTATGTACCCATCTGTTGATATGTTGATGAGAGACTTTTTACTTAAATGATTTATCCTAGCGGAACCAGCATCAAGAAGGGAAGTGACATGTTTAAAGGGTATCCGTTCAGGAGACACGCAACATGAAGGAATGCAATCTTGTCTTTGTTATGTAAACCATCATAGCTATTTCTCAGGATCTCCTCAACATTCTTATGAGGCGATGTTTCAAGAAGACGTAATTCATCTTCCCATCTCTCTATGGTAGTGTTTTCACTAAGATGTGAGGCGTAAGCTACAAGGGCAGAGGGAAGGCCATGAGCTAGCCGTGAAGCTCTGATGAAAAGTTTCTCAAATTCATCAGAAGGAGGCTGTCTTCCTCCGAAAACTGATTGTTTAAATACTTGGAGGGCATCCTTATCGTTCAAGCACTTAACCTCATGTATGTGGTTTACTCCACAAGAAGTAAGCAGACCCCTGTCCTGTGTGGTTATGATGATTCGGCTGCCTTGACCAAACCAGCTCGTCTCTTTTGCCAGTGCATGCATCTGCTCCACTTTATCCACACCATCAAGCACCACAAATACTTTTTGGTGCTTGAGTCTTGCTTTTATTACCTCATATCCTACTACAACCCTTTGAGAATCAATATGTTGACCAGTGATGCTGAAGAGGAAGCTTTCCTGTAAATAGGATGGAGTCTTGTCCTTATAGACCTTCTTAATGTCGTCTATGAAATAATGAGATGGAAATTGACTTGAGAATCGTTCATAGAGACACTTGGCAATGGTGGTTTTGCCTACGCCTCCCATGCCCCATATTCCTATCATGAGAACCTCATTTTTAGACCCTCCTATATTCAAAAGGAAATGCATTTTCATCATGTGTTCTTCCATCCCAACTAAATCGACCCCGTTGGTCGGCCTCATCTTCAGTAGTCCACTTGAGATACTTTGAACTGTCTTTGCTACCATTGCTGCTTCATCCAGCCTAACATGGAAAACAAACATTGATTTAATCCTCCTAATGAAACGAAAGGTTTATAGATCAGCCAGTTTAACAGGTGTATATATGTCCCTCAACCATCATTTTCTTCCATTCTTTGGAAGTTGTATTTATTTGTTCCTTGATTCCTACACTTGATAATTTTTTTTTGTAGTCTAGTACCAAGCATATTCTGAGAAGTTAATTAAGACTACCTAATGAGTATTAAGTTTGAACTTAACATAGAATTTCAACTTAAAATGAATTGAAAATAAGTAAAATAGCTCTAATTATTCATACATTAGTTCAACAGTTCTCTAACTTCATGCATTTATTAACACCCTCTCACATTCAAGCATGGGGGATCATGGAAACAAATCTATAGGTGGTCAAACATAAGTATTTTTCTAACACCATATTAAACTCAAACTTATCATAAAATTCCAACTTAAAACTAAATAACAATAAGTCGATTTACCGTAACTCTTTATATATTAGTTCATTGATTCTCCAACTACCGAATCAAGACTTTAATGAGGATATGAAAGGCTGTAGATGGCTTTGTTTTGATCATGCCTACAGTTGTATAGGAGCTACTCTTACAACAATGGCATCCAGGGGAATATAGTGTGGTGAATTAAAAGAAAGAGACAGAGCTATACATTGGTTTCATAGGGCATGTTTTAAGAAAATCCATGAAGCATGTAGAAAAGTGTTGTTATAATACTCAAGTTAGAGATAAATAAAAAGAAAGATTACCATGTGGTGGAATGAAAGCCTGAGAGATGACTGACTTGGTTGAGAGCTCTTCTCCATTGGGAAACCCTCTCCGGCTCCGTACCTAGATCTTCAAAATTTTGAAACGCAGCCTCGAAGCTTCCTGTCTGGTTTCTCACGTCCGTAGGTTCGACTCTGTAGAACATGGGAACCACTTGAATATGATTGGCACCGTGAAGGTCCATTATCAATCTAAGCTCCTCCAAGCACCATTTGGAGGTAGCATAGTTCTTTGAGATGATTACAATAGCGAACCACGAAGTTTTTATGGCTTTGATGAGTTGGTCGGAAATGTTGTCACCTGCCTCGAGCTTCCGATCGTCTCTAAAAGTAAAGATTCCCTCGCGACAAAGAGCTTCGTACAGATAGCTGACGATGGTTCGTCGAGTGTCTTCCCCTCGGAAGCTGAGGAATACATCATAGTTCCTGACACGAGTTGACAGGGAAGCCATGGACGGAAAGAAAATTATTGTCTTGGTTAGAACAGGGTATCCAAGCAGGACAAAACAATGTCTTCTTCTTTTTATTCTTGTTGAATTGATTCTAATATCAATTTTCTTTTATGTTAAAACAAATAAAACTGATAGAGCACCCTTTTGTTGACTTTACATTTGCTTCTTTGACGTTTTAGTACATTACAAATATACAAAGTCAGCCAAAAACGTCGTATTCACCTTTATTCAAAGTAATTGAAATTAAGAGTACAGCAATTTTAACATAGATCCACGTGCAAGCGCAGATATTAAGTCTCCATCTTTATATGTATTATCATAGATGTAAAAATATATAGATGAGTATTTTATCCGATATTTAAATCCATATCCAAACTCAATCTTAAAAAATCGAACCAAAATCCAAACCAAAATAGTAAAATACTCGAACAGATATTAAATTAGGAGAAATTAGATATCTGAACTCGAACGGGTAATATCCAAACCCGAATAAAAATCTGAAGATATTTAAACTTATACATATTTAACTTTATATTTCTAGATTACTTCTCTAATTTTATTTAAAATATTTATATTGATATTCATATTTTAAAAATCATATAATATATATATAATTACAAGAATTAAAATATAATATATAAACTAAAAAGATAAACATTAAAATAGGAAGCTTAAGGAAAATACATTAATGTAAGTGAAAAAATAAACATTAAATTAAGAAGTTTAAAAATATTAATTTAAGTAAAAAAGGTAAACATTAAAATAAAAAACTTAATTAAATTTTTAATGACATATTATTGTAAATAAAAGTGAAAATTTATGGGTATTTTAATAAGTAGATACAGAAAACAACGTTTACTATGTGCAAGTGGGGAGACTTTTCCTGTCTGCTTGAAACTGCGTCTCTTCTTCCTTTGAGATTTCAGTAACTACGGAGTAATCTCAACCACTTTGCTAAATGTCTGCCTCCTCTTCTTCATCTTTTATCTCCAAGTTTGATGTCTTCCTAAGTTCCAGCACAGAAGAAGACACCGCCAAAGATTTTGTAACAGATCTTTACCGTTCGTTATCAGAAAAAGGCATTACAACTTATTACAAAGATGACAAGGTAGAGGAGGGAGTCTCATCTTCCGGTTCTGACCTAAGCAAATGTATTAGAGATTCAAAACTAGCCGTTGTGGTGGTCTCGGAAAGCTATCCAACCTCTGTTTTGTGCCTGAATGAGCTCCAAACGATACTAAACCTGCACGACGAAGGTCAACTCTCCGTCCTACTCATCTTCTATGGAGTGGAAACTTCGAATATAAGAAAACAGACTGGAGAATACGCAGAACCTTTCAGAAATCTTGTTGAAGAGTATTCAGCTGAGAAGGTTCAATCATGGAGGAGGGCTCTTGCCAAACTCACCACTATATCAGGCCTGGATTCACGTTTTTGGTAATTTTTTTTTTATAATTATTATAAATTAGTTCATTATATCTCCAAACTTTCATGCACTTATAAGACCCCCTATTAAACTTTGTTTCATGGTATCTTTGCTTTTATTCAATCACAGGAGCAGAGAAGCAGAAATGGTCGATCTCATTACAAATGAAATATCACTTGTTATTTCAAATAAGCCTATCAGTCCATCAACATTCAAAGCGGATGGACCTGTCGCAATGGATCGTCATATGCGTGCGTTATATGAGTTGGTGGATTTAAATTCCGACAAGGAAGTCCGCTTGGTCGGGATATGTGGTCCAGGAGGCGTTGGCAAGACGACACTAACAAGATATGCATACGAAAAAATGTCTGTTAATTTCCATGTCCATATGTTTGTAGACAACTCCGAAAAGAACTATCACCAAGACCATCAAGAAACATTCACATCGACAGAGATTCAAGAAGAAACTCAGATTAATATCATCAAATCAGTGCTTGGAGAGCGAAGAGGTCTGCTTGTTATTGACTGCGGGGATAACCTCCAACAGTTAAAGGACATAGCAGAGATCGTTGGCTGGTTAGGTTCAGGGAGTAGAGTCATCTTTGTTACACAAGAAAAGAGTTTATTAGATGAAATTGGTGTGGAGCATGTCTACGAACTCCAATCTCTGAGATACGATGAAGCTCTCCAACTCTTCTGCCAATCTGCTTTCAACCAGCAACACCCTCCTACTAGTTTTGAATCACTCGCTCTTCGTGCTGTCCAGATTGCCAGTTTCCTTCCTTTGGCTCTTAAGATCCTCGGTTCGTCTTTACAAGGCAAGGATGAAAGGAGTTGGGAGGAGGAGCTGCAAAAACTCGAAGGAGACCAAGAGAAAAATATAATGGAAGTAATGAAGAAAAGCTACGCAAAAGCAAATGAGGAGTAGGTAAATTCGATGAAGACGATTTAATAAAATCAAATGGGCGTTGTCATGATGTATGATTTCACATGTTTTTAACTATGAACTGGTCTCTTTTGAATTTTTATGCAACTTTCTTGTCAAATCTTTAGCATAGCTAATGAAAGCACACAAATGCAAATTTACAACACGTAGTAGGTACAACCACAAAGAAGATGTTTAAGATTAAAGGTATATCGATAAAATGTTTAAGAAGACACACAATATTTTACACCATCATTAATGCGGAGGTGTTTAGAATCAAAGGTATTTCGATAAAGTGTTTAAGGAGAGATACAATATTTTATAACAAGGGAGAATTTTACTTTACAACGACAATTAAACTAAAACCGAGGGAATATATTATTAAAAAAGATAGATACTATGATTTATGTTGTTTGAATGTTGTATGTAGTTTTATCTGTTCACGTTGTTTTGTAATAATAATTTTTATTAGTTTGGTAAAATAGCAAGATTGACTTCATAATACATATATAAGTTGGAAGAGGACGTGAAGTTCTTCTTATTTATTGTTCAAAGTTTTTCCTCAAGCTCTCTTACATTGAACTTGACATTTATCCTTCATGATGCTTATCTTTTTTCAAAGTAAAACTGTGTGGCTGATGATGAAATAGGTAATAAATTCCCTGTAAATAAGAGTAGTTAACATATATGTAATGAGAAAACAACCATTAAAACCTTGAACTTTCAAATTAAAGCCAAAAAAAATTTCAACACGTGTTTGAGCCAAAAAAATCTCTAACTTTCAAATATTGGCTACTTTAACTCTCATATTTTGTTGACTCGGCCATTTAAGAAACTTGAATAGTTAAATAATAAAACCGATTAAAAATAAACGTTTGTTAACTCTCTAAACGACATCATTTTAAAAACTGGTTAAAACATTGATTAAACGACTTTATTTTGCTTTTGTAAACACTTAAAGCATCTCTTTCGTTAAACCATAGTGAAAAAGATGAAGTTGATTTGGGGCTATGATTTCACGAAAGAGATGATTTAAGCGTTTACATAAATAAAAAGACGTTATTTGATCAATGTTTTAATCAGTTTTTTAAATGATGTTATTTCGAGAGTTAATAGACGTTTATTTTTAATCGATTTTAACAGTTGACTATTCAGATTTCTTAAATGGCTTAGTCAACAAAATATAAGAGTTAAAATAGCCAATATTTGAAAGTTGAAGATTTTTTTGGCTCAAACATGAATTGGAGATTTTTTTGGCTTTAATTTTAAAGTTCAAGGTTTTAATGGCTAATTTTTCTATATGTAATACATAAGTTGTTTGTTTTTACCTTTATACATTTTGGGGATAATGCTAGTCATCACAATAACTTTATATTTCTAATTATTTATGCTTTGCATCTCTCTGAATATGGTTGCTTGGTTTTTCTCCGTCTTCATAATATTGATGTTTGGGTTTAATACATGAAGATTAAAGAACTTACTTTTCTCTAAAAAGTATTTTTTAAGAAAAATATAATTTTAAAATCACTGAACTAATTATAAAAAGACTGTAAAATTTAATTGGTTGAACAATTTCCAATAAAGTTAAAATTAATTTTAAATCTCAAAATATTTTATATTTTAAAATAACATAAACCTTCTAAAACATCATATAATTTGAAATGAAGGGAGTATCTGTTTTTCTGTTGATGTCTTTTAGTGTTCTTTTCTCAGTATTAATTAATTTTATATTTTATATTTTTTTTACTTTTTATTTATGTTATTAATAGAAATTATTGTTTTTATTAAAAGTTATGTCTATGTAAGGCAGTATTTTCAAAAATTTTAACAGTATTATGACTAATACACTAAATAGGAAATATCATATGCGAATTCTTTTACCATATTGTTTATATGTATAACTTAAAATTAGACATATGCATTACTGGTTTGGAAAATATAAACTATTTTTTAAAACTAAATACATGTTCGATATATTTTTTGGGGATCAAACTTTTGAGTTATTATTATTTTTGTAAGTATACATTTTATTTTCAGATTAAATTTTTATAATCTTAACTGTGAAAAGTCATAGAAATCTCTTGAATTATTACTATTTATTTCTTTTTAATTTCTAACTAAATGTAACAAATTTGACTCTAACTGGTAACCATTAAAAAAATATAGAGAATAAAAAAAAGAACCAATAAAAATCAAATAAAAGGAATATCTACTCTTCTAATTTGATAAAGAATAAATGTAGTCTATGATTCTTTAAATGTAAAAGAATGTTAGAGAATTATAGATAACAAATGTTTTTTTTGTAAATGATGTAAATTGCAAACAATGATAAGAAATTCATTATTCCCACTCATTCCTTGTGGTCACCATTTAGATTCAAAAGGTATAACAAAAGATGAAAAAATGTCATAGAAATTTGGGAGTTATGAGGGGCTCATAGTGACCACAGTGAGACAACTGGTGAAAGTTTAGGGACTTCACCCATGCACGGTGCTGGCTGAAGGGTGAACATTGGAACGATGTTGTCCCAGTGTGTGGACTGACTACCCGTCCCAGTGTGCTGGAACAACAACTTCATCCATTTCTAGTTTCCATAAAAGTAAATCCTGTTCAAAGAGAATAAAGACATTAGATGATTATAGGAGTAGAAATAGAAGATCAAATTATAAAGTAATTTAAACAACTTTCATAGAGCCCCCAAGAAAATGGAAAAGCTCACTTTCAAACACATTTCTACCAAGTAGAATAATGGTTGTATGGAAATGCAACATACTCATAATGCACTGTGAACAAAGCTATCACCCCATATGAACATCTCATTTCCCTTGCTTTTTACAGCGCCTAAACTCTAATCATTCGACACTCAATAGACATGAATTAGAGCAGCAACAAGTATTAAAATTGTTCAATTAATAGAATTAGATCAAGGCAAACTCTCAATGTTGACGCAAAAAATGTTGTGTTGGCATACCATAATATGAAAGTATAACCTGGAAGAATTGATGTAGCATAAATGAATACCTGACAACCGGAACCAAACTGATACAACTTTCAAAAAAAAAAAAGAATAAAACCAAACTGATACATGGCACTCTGACCAAACCCACTCAATTTGGTGCCAATCAGTACGATCAAACGCCACTCCACTTACCTATGAGAAAGCATTTCAGATTAGCCAAATAGTGTTTTTGTTGCATAGTAAATTCACAATACTCTAAATTTTTAAACTTACACAAAAATTATATCCCTCACCCACGGAGGTTAAGAGATTCAAAAAATTGAGAGGTTAAGAAAATAAGAAATAGAAAACATAATTTTACATGAGTGAATTTCATCCTTCTATAATGATCTTGAGCTTTCTGACTCGTCTTGTGGAAACCTTCCTTTTCTTAACATGGGGGATTTTCCTCTGCTTCAGCTTGGCTCACTTGGAGTCTTCTAAATAAATGTGTCTTTCGTCTCCACCTGATTATTGACTTCTCCAACAATCATGCCAATCATATAATCTTCATGTACTGCCTCGTTGCTTGTGACCACCAGAAAGCAGGCTACATAGGAGAAGAAAATAAACAGGCTTATAACTCAAGTCACTTTGAGTTGCCAACTTGAAACAAAACATATGAACTCATGTCTTATAAATGTATAACTACATCACTGCATAACTGGACCCTAATTGCTTGACACCACATATTGAAGAACTCTCTTTGAATTTGCCATGTTTGAAACAACAGTGAATCCGGTAAGAAGCTTTAACATTCCTACGCGTATCATATTTGCATAATGCGTTCTGTATCTTCGTCGCCACGATTATGCTCTTAGCTCCACGTTGGCAAACTGGATCACCTTTGACTTTGCCGTTGAAGGCGCCTTTTCTCTACACGCTCCCTGAATCTGAACCGCTACTTTTGCGGCTGTTCGGTATGCCACCAAAGCGTCGTTACAAAAGGAGAGTGCCTCAGTTTGATATCTCCCATAGCAAGCCTCAAGGTGTCCGCTAATGTTTCCATTTTTCAGCAATCTTCATGTCAATAAACTGAGCAACCAAACATTTCTCTGCAAGATAAGCAGCTAAACCATCAAATCTACTTTGTTGTGCCAAAGCTCTAACCCAATATACGATAAAGGGACATGACACCTTGATTTTATACCTGAGACCTAAACCAAGAGTCAGATTCACCTGTTCAGTAACGTTTGAAAGGAAAATAAATGATATTGAAATGAGCATGAGTAAGACCAACGAAAGTTGTGTAGTTGACAAAGTGAAAGTCATAGAAATCTTGAAAAAACAGAACTTACTTGACAAAGTGAAAGTAAATTAGTTGTTTTAGAAAAATCGTTACAATTTGATTGGTTGATTATCAAATAAGAAAATATAAGGAATAAAAATTATATTCTGAAATTTATTATTAAACACATTCGATAATATAAATAAAAGTTTTGTAATAAAAAAGGAAAATGTGAAATATCTATTTAAAATCAAAGTAATTTTTAGAAAAGTAAAAAATCTCATTCAAAATTTTACATCTTTCAACATTAAAAAAATCATCTTATCATAGTTTCATAACAAAGTACAAATTTGATTTAATACAAATATAAAAAATATTAATATATTTGAAGAATTTACACTAATAAAAATTCGTATCAAAGATTCATTTTCACTACTATATATCCAAAATAAGGTTCAACTGCATGTAAACATCTCGATATAATTTTCATCATTTTCTTTTCTTTAGCAATCATTTATTATTATTAAATATTCATTAGTTATTTTATATTAAATTCGTGGAAATTTTGTGACTGAAAATTATTTTGCATCAAAGTTAAAAGAGGTGAAAGATAAGATAATATGATGGTTATAAAGTGTTTTAAAATAGACTTTTTGGTTTACAGATCATGAGTTTGTTAATCATTTGATCAAAATCATGTAAAATAAATATTTTACCAACTTAGATTAGTATTATTAAATTATTACTAAATACGATTATAAAAATATAGTACTTTTGATTTTCAAAATATTTGAAGTTAATTCTTTTAATGTTTTAAATTATCATTCAAAATCTACGGTATTGTATATATAATATATATTTTTCATACAATATTTATATTTGTGAATCGGAGACAACCATCAAGATGTTACATGCAATAAATTTATATTTTGATATTTATTATTAAACACATCCAATAATAAATAAAATTTTGGTAATGAAAAAGGTAAATGTGAAAAAAATCGTTTCAAAGTCAAATTAACTTTCTGTAAAAATAAAAAAATATCATTTAAACATTTTACATTTTTCACCATTAAAAATATCTTCTTATCATATTTTTGAAACAAAGTACAAATTCGATATAATACAAATATAAAAAAATGTTTATATATTTGAAGAATATACACTTATAAAAATTCATTTCACAGATTCATTTTTTACTACTATATATCCAAAATAAGATTCAATTGCATGTAACATCTAGGTGTAACATATAGGTATTTGAAGAATTTACTTGAAATAATACGTACATTATACATGATCACTATGATGATGAATTATCAGATTCAAAAACGTCTCGAGGGAATGGAGATCAATACTGTAGTCGAGTAGGTTCGCGGACAGGAGGCGTATGCGTGTTCCAAAGAAGCGGAAGATCCTGGCTGTCGGTGGAAATCGAACCCAATCGTGGTTCCAAGGAGACGCAGAGATGGAGACGGTTTACTCAGAGTGTGATGAAGCCACACGACGACCTTCGTTGGTATGTAACGGTGTAGTTTGCATCCCGGAACCGAATTGGGTCAGCGTTATGAATCCTTCGACCGGAGAATATCTTAGATTCTGTAGCGGCCCCTTCCACTATGAGAACGACATGTCTACTCGTAAGTCTATATATAATTCTTCCATCATATTCGTTGTTTTTGAAATTTATTCACAATCGCAGAAGAATGGTGGAGCGGATTCAATATAAACACGGCGATGGGATTTGGTAAGGACGAAGTTAACGGCAAGTATAAAGTAGTGAGCATGTTGTTTGATCATAACCATTACCAGATTCTTGATGTTGACATTGGCCAATGGCGGAAACTAGTCCCGCCTCCTCCTTACAAGGTAGGAAGTCTGCGTGTGTGAAAGGATCCATCTACTAGCTTTGGATCTTCACACAAAAGAGTTTGGGGATGTCCACGTACTTCCTCGGCCGCAGCTCAGATTGTGAACCTTGATGATCGTCTAGCCATAGCTGACATCTGTGTACCTGGATGGAATCTAGAGATATGGATCATGGATGATGCACCAGAAGAAACATGGACTATGACTTACTGCATAACTTTAGCCCATAGAGTTACTTAGGATTCCTTCAGAGGAATGGAAAACGATTTTCAAGCCCTTGGCTGTTTCTAAGGAAGGGATTCTTTTCTTCTATGACTCGTTGTTCAAATATGATCCCGAAACAGACTTCCTCTGTTTCCTCTCTTCAGATATTTGTGTTATCTCTCCTTTTGTCGAAAATTTGGTCCGTTTTTACAACCAGGTTGTGTTCCGAAAACAAGGCTACCCTGGTGCCGCCCACGTAGCTGTCTAAATCAGGTACCGGGCTCCGGGATATCTAATATTTTTAGACGGATGATCCCTAATATTTTACTTACCTCTACTCTAGTGTGTCTCTAATTTGTTTTGGTTACAGTTATAGATATCGTACTTGAAAAGCAGGTCCTTGTTTACATCTTTCTGTTATGATATAAGCAAGCTTTTCAACTTTCTTTTAACATTTAAATTGATGCAACTGAATTCTAAAATATTGAACCTCTTGATTAGATGTGTATCCATCTTACGAGTAGTTTACCCACTATAATCAGGATATCATTCTTTTGAATGATGGAAATCTAAAACAATCACCGACGTAATTAGCCTCCACGGCCATGAACTGTTGAGTTGTTCCATTTTGCAATATGATATGCATTCTCGCGAAAGTGTGTATTATATAAAGTTTTTTTACTTTGCTTAGGTACATTGTTTAATACCATATAGTTTTATTATGTATTTGCTTGGGTAATGGATGAGCTGTTAGTTAAGCTAATGGTCGAAAACACTGATAAAAAGAAGTAGGAAAATGAAAAAGTGATGAGATTTTAAACAAGATAGATATAACCGCTGGCGGCAGCGGCAGAGGCAAAAAAATAAAGCTGCAACAGAAGTAACTTTATTAATGTCAAAATTAAAAACGAACGCCAAGAAATAGTCGGAGACAAAAAATAGAATTGCCGCTGCCCGCTGTTAATTGGAGCGTCACATCCACCAGTTATTAACTACTGTAGCGGCTGAAAAATAAAATCTGTTTTGCGGTGATTGTGATGCATTTGCCGTGGTCATAGTTGTTTTTGTGAATTTATGCCGCTGATGCCGGCGTTTACTAAACGAACACGACTACTAATAAGCGCCACACTAACCGCAGTGAGATCATAGAACAAAGTTTTTATTATTAATCTGCACACCTAAAGACGATGAAGAAACCTCCTCTTCCCCTTAAACCATTGTTATATCTTCTTGTTTCTTTCAAAGATACTTACTCGTATATAAATCTCCTTGGAATCTGCAAAACACCACACCGCTTTCTCTTTATTTAAAGAAGCTTTTGTCTCATTTTCTTCTCTTCCCACCACAAAACTCACTTTTGCCTTGTTCTTAAGTAAGATAAGATCTTTTACTCTTGGTCTATCTAACGGCTGGAAGCTAAAAATGTATTGTCACCGTTCTGATGTAATTTGAGGCAAGTTTCTGTCAGGGAACATGACTGGAGAAGTAGGCAATGGTGGATTAATCATTGGCCTCGGTTTGTTCTCTTTGATCTCAACTACAACAGCATCTGATGTCAGAAGCGTTTTAGCCACTGATGTAGCGTGTTCCAAGCAACATCTCACGACCTGTGTGTTAGTATATGACAAAAGAGGTTAAATGAGAAGCTGAAAGAGACATCATCAAAGTTACAACAATCCTTTTTGCTGTTCCTAAGACCTCCTTTCCAGCCTTCACTAACTGCTGCAACATCAGCAAGCTCATGATCCTCAATCTGCTAACAAAGAGGTCCGCGATTTGCTCTATGAATGGCTAGCTAATTAACTAACTCCATTCTCATGAGTACTCTCAAGGGTGGGTCAAAAAGCATGGATCTTTTACCTCTCTGGACATTGACTTGAGCTCTAAAACAAGAGCTTTTGCGGTTTTCTCAATACCACGAGCAACTTGGATTGGATTTATTCCAGCAGAAGAGAAGGCATGATGGTTCAAAAGTAGAAGCACATGCATGTAATCAGGCTGGGATTATGTACCTTAATACCTACAGTGATAAGGCCGTGAGAAAGCACTATAGAAGTAGTGGAACCATCACCCGCAAGGTCATTAGTCTTAGCACCCTCACAAGTTTCACTCCAACGGATCTTTCAACTCAATCTAATATATGATTTTGGCATTTCATCAAAACTAATCTATGGTTTTGTTAAAAGTTAAATGGGAAGGAAAGTGAGTAACCTCTTTGAGAACAGTCATTGACGATCTTGGGAGGTCCGTGCTTGTTCTGCAACACTACGTTTCGTCCCTTTGGACGCAATATAACGCCTAGTAGCTTGGCTACCAAACTTCACCACCATTTTTTCACATAAGAAAAACTAAAATCACTCACAGAAAGGAAAGAAAACCTGAAGCTTCTTGGTGACAGAGCCATCACGGTTAAAGTGAACCTCTTTTGCATCGGCTCTTGCTCTCAGAGCGAAATAAGAAGACTTTTTTGCGAAGTTTTCGATCAGCGAGAGGTAATGCAGAGAGTGAGAAAGCCATTGCTGCAAATGACTAGAAGAAGAAAGCTTTTTTTTTTTTTTTAACAAAGAAGAAGAAGAAGCTATCAGCTGCTTCTGTGAGCAAAAGATATCTCTTCGTATAACTTATTATTGGGCCGACTCTTTCACGTGTCTAATTTTATGGACCGATCCTCATATTCAAAAAGCCTGGTCCCTGTGAGGTTTAGACGGTTTGGCCTTTCAACTCTGAAGCCCGTCTATATAGAGGAGAAACAACCATAATCCTTTCTTTCTCTCGCAAGTCACTGTCTCCGCTAAGTTGAAATTCAAATTCATCTCCAACCTCGAGGTAGATCATTAGGTCCTACTATCGTTTTGATTCTTACTTAGTTTGATTCTAATTGTTCATTGTATTTGTCTCACTCTATGAGAAATAGCTTGAATGCGATTCTGATTTTGCTTATGTATCTCTCCATAGATTGTTTGATTCTGACTTAGATCTCGAAGTAGATCGCTAGATCCTACTATCGTTTTGATTCTTACTTAGTTTGATTCTAATTGTTCTTTGTTCATTGTAAATATTTGTCTCCTGCCATGGGAGATAGCTTGATTGCGATTATGATTCTGCTTGTACTTTTGATTGTAAATCTTTCCTATGATCGCTTTGGTTCTGATTGTTTTTTGTTAATTGTAAATATTTGTCTTATGCCATGGGATATAGCTTGATTGCGACAGACTTAGATTCTGACTATACTTGTAATTCTCTCTATGGATCGTTTAATTCTTACTTAGATCTCTAGCCATGGATCTTTTTTTTCGGAGTTACTTGACTGCATTTTGATTGATTGATATTGAATGGATTCTTATTTTGCTTGTCTGCAGTTTGAAGAGTTGAATTTAAAGATTCAAAAACCCTCTCTGCTTTAGATGGAGTTTGAGAGAGGATTGTTATCATCTTGCTGGTCAAGTACAACTAGGATTCTGATCTTAAATCTGACTATCAGAAGATGATGTCCCTTATTGATGGTTGTGGTCTTAACCACTGCGTGACAGAGTCTCTAGTAGGGATGTCAAATGGACGGATTTGAGTGTGTCTAGATGAGCTTATTTTTTTGCTGGGCGTTTTTTGGTCAAAACCCAAATAGGACCATGACCAAATAGGACCATGACCAGTCTGGTTACCCATGGGTCCAGACACTCACTTAATGTAAAAAGTTATTTTTTCAATTTAAAAGATGTACATATTCTAAAGTTCATATATAACATCTTAAACTTATTTAAATTTCTTGTTTTACAAAAGATATTTAGATTTAAACTCCATGTTTTATAAAAGGTATTTAAACTTAAAGTTAAATTTTATGTATTACAAAAGATAACTAAATTTAGAGAGAGAATCAGACTTGAAGAAGGAAGAGGAAGATGAGAGCGTTTGAACTTCATCTTCACCAGGACGCTTGAGTTACGAGAGTGAGAGCAGTTGTGAAGAAGATGAAGTGAAAAATGTTGGAATCGAGCTCTCGTGAGTTTGACGGTCAAAAAAAAAACTATAGTTTTCCTCTAAATATATTAACCTTACACATTTTTAATATATATACCGCCCAATGTTCATTTGGTTTTGCCCATTTGGATCATATGTGTATTTGGGCGTCGTCCATTTGGGCCATAGGTTTGATGAAATTTACTTCTTTCCAGGTTTATCATATCTCATTTTATCTCTTTTGCTGGAACTCTGCCTTAGCAAAAAAAAATTTGATCCTCTTGATCACTTACAAAAAAATATGACAAAATATAGAAATTGCCTGAGATGATCAGCTTCCAACTAGAACTTTTTGATCGCTTTTTTATATCTAATCATTAACTATTTTCTCATTCCCTTTCTTCAGTATTACAATGTTTTTGCTTTCATTTTACTAGATCTTAATTTATATCATTTACAAATACTTATTATTACATGATTTCAATTTTTCTCCCATAAAAATATTTTTTATATAATTTATAAATTATTTTTAAGATTTATTATAAGAAAAGTCTTCCCATAAGAGTTACAAAACCACATAAGACTTAAATAGGCTATAAAGTTAAAAATGCATATTGTTTTTGTTTTGTCATAAGGGGTCTGTTGTAATTTCACTACCCTTTTAGATTAATTTTGCATTTGATTGATTTTTGAATATACTTTTGCATTTAAATTTAAGTTTTAGGTTGGTTTTGGCAATTTACCCATTGTTATGTTCTTATAATTTTAGCTGACGAGTCATCAAATCTAAAGTTATTTAAATTTAATTAAATAAATATTTTTTATTTGTCATATTTTTCATAAGTTTTTTATTTGTCATATTTTATGATTTTGACTCATGAAGCCATCAATTTAAATTTATCTTATTATTTTAATTTGATTAAATAAATAGAAATAAGAATTAGGATAGAAATCTAAATATTCTCTAAATTTTACATATTTTTTCTTATTTGTCATGTTTTATGATTTTGAATAAGGATTTATCATTTTAAATTTATACTATTATTTGAATTTAATTAAATAAGTAGAAATAAGAATTAGGATATAAATCTAAAATATTTTGTTTAACCAATCTTTAAATCATATTTGTTATATGATATGTAGTCTAATATACACCAAATTTGTAAAATATTTTAACTAATGGAAACTTTATCATACGTAAATACTATATAGTATTCGTAATTTTAATTATTGTGCTTCATTCTTTTTTAAAGAAAAGAAATATATAAAATGAATTGTATATAATTGCATTGACCAAAACTTTAAGATCTTCATAGTTCTTAAATAAATAATACCAATGAACTAAATTGCATTTGTATATGTCATTAAGTTAAATTTATATATTATAACACATATTGCATCATTAGTATATATATATATATAAAGAATTAAATAGATAGAAGTAAAACTCGAACATAATTTTAAGAATATATTATCAAAAAAATTATGTATTATGTTAAATTAAATATTATGCTTGAGGCCGTATTTAAAATAATATTTTATAAAATATATGGCTTAATGTTTAATATGTATTAACTTAAGAGAAATTGTTAAAAATAACACAAATTAAGTACCACTTTTCAAAAATACATTTAATTAAAAATATATTTATATTTGGGTTTAGGGTTTAGTGATTATTGTTTAGGGTTTAGTATTAAAAGGGTGAGAATGAGTTTATAAATGCTTTACTAATATTTTTAAAAAATTAGCTTAGTGTATTTTTATCACAAATTTAAGGTATTTATGAAAATAATCATTCATTAGTGATAAATTTGAAAATGATATCAAATTTGTAGTATAATTTAAATTTCTCCGTAACTTATTTAAATAGCTAAATTACAGTTTTTATAATAAAATAATATTATATTTAATTGCAGTATACATGGTTTTCATCTTTATCAGAATATGAATAGATAATTATATAATAGACAAAATTATCTATATTTTTTTTTCAAATTATCTTAATATATATATATATATATATATATATATATATATATATATTGATTACAATCCTAACTTTATTAAGTAATAAATTTTTAGGGTAATTCTTTCAAATAACTTTTTTAAGTTTTTGTCACCAAAATAGTCCTAAAAATGACCAAACTATCCTTTTTTGTTTTAAAATTTTTAATATATATATATATTTTTTTTTTAAATTTGAAACTCTACCCCAAGACCCCACCCCTTAACCCTAAACCCTAATTCTAGATTAGTTAATCATATGAGTAAAAGTGTTTATTTACTTTTTTAATGAAATATTTTGATCATTTTTTTCCTTAGGTGCTATTTTGTAAACATAAACTAAAAGAGACTATCCTAGAAAATTTCTCATTTTAAGTAATATATTATATTTAATATAAAACTAAATAAATATACAAATATTTTGAGAATGTTTATAAATGGTTTGAAAATGTTTATGGTATCTCTTATATTATATTTAAAAATGTCTTGAAATTAATTTTATATTATTTATTAATTGTGTAGACAATTAAATTATACCTACTAATTAATATTTGTTGATGGACAAAAAATAATATTTGTTAAAATCTCAAAAAAAAATTATATTATATCTAAGTAATAGAATATTCTCTTTGTTTCTTAAAAAGTGTCGTTTAGAGTTTTATTTTTGTTTCAAAAAGGTGTTTTATATTTCAGTGCAAATTTTTAAATAAATATTCAATTTTAACCCCCATTGTATTAAGGTACTCCCTCTGTACCATTTTAAGTGGTGTTTAAGGTTTTTTTACAAAGATTAAGAAAACATCAACTTTAATGCAAATTATCTTGGTAATATAAAATAACATAAGTTCAACCAATAAAAAAATGATGTTGTATTTTGTGATTGGTCACAAATTTCAAATGTCATTAAATTTTATCTAGAATAGTGAGAACATAACTTATTATGAAACAAAATGAAAATCCTTAAACATCACTTAAAGTGATACAGAGGGAGTATTAACTAGAGAAAAAAATTAGTATGTAAAGAAAGGATAAAATAAAAAAAATTTAAATGATTTTTATGAAAAAACTTCAACTAACACTTTTTATGAAAAAGCAAGAGTAAAATATTTACAAACTTATTATTTTCTGAACTTAACATAAATACTATATATATATATATATATATATATATATATATCACAATTCATGTATGGTAGTTTCTCTTTTTAATTTTTACTTGTTCATACTTATGAAATGCATATATTAAGAAAATCAATAGTTAATATAATATAATAAAATTTAATGTTATTCTTACATTACTACGCAATCAAAAGTTTTCTATCAAAGTTTTGTATATATTATTAGCAGTAAATAATTATTTTTATTTAACTTAGACCATATTTTACTGATATTTTACTGTTGAAAGAAAATTATCATATGATATCGCAGAAGTCATATAGTTAAACAGTAAAATTAATTATTTTATTTAACTTAGACCATATTCTAAAATATATTAATTTAAAAAGAGAATTAAATAAATAATTCTATAAATCAGTAAAATATCAAAATTTATAGTATTTTATTATATTGTTATGTTTTGAGAAATAATTTTCTTAATATTTGTTAATTATGATATTACAAAGTATAAAAAAATATTACATAGACAATACTACAGCTGGCAATTTTGTTTGTCTTATAAAGATTCACGTCTGACTATAATGTGACTACATCATTTTGAATTGTCTTATGAGATTTATTTATGACGGTACTCTTTGCGCCATATTGAAAAAATTTTATAATCATTTTTCTCTAACATTCTGTTTAATTCGCTTTCTATGGAAACTAGAAACTTTTACCGCGCTACGCGCGGTTTATATATTTTAAATTTACTAATTATTGTTTTTATTAATATATGAATTCTTTTGTTTGGGTTTATTTTTATAATTTTTATTAAATAATTTTTCAATAATTTTGTTTTATTTTTATAGGTTTACAATTGTAAAAACATAAAAATAAATTGCATGACCAACATTTCAAATGTGAAAATTACTATGATATAATATTTTCATTTGAGTCGTTAATTTCCGGTGACTGCATACTATATTCTTTAAAGAAATATATTTTTGTAAATTATTATTTAAAAGATTAGTAATATTTATTACAGTTAAATCTTATTATTGGTGTTTAAGCTATTGATAATTTTGTACATTATTTTTTATTAATTGTTAAACTATATCAGATATGATTAATTAATATTGGTTTGTGATCTTTATATATTTACTACTAATATTTATTACCAACATAATTTTCTTTTCACTCTTTAATTTAAAATAATCTTACGAAAGTATTTGTTTTTATCCTATATATTTAGGCGCACGAATATGGATCTACATTAAAAATTTATTTATTAGATCTTAATTTTGTTGCATATTTCCTATTTTATATTTATTTAAGTATATGCATATATATCTCTATCTTCATTTATGTCTTTCTATTTTGAGGTTTATTCCTATTTTACCTTATATATCTTTTCAGTTAATAATATTCAACTTTTTTCATTGTTGTATTTATTTTCTTCCTATTTATGTGTTTTATGGTCTTTACTTATGTTATGTTATTATACTTGTTAAATTATTGTTGTTTCAGTTTATTCCTTTAGTTTTGTGACTTTGTAGTTTCTAATAATTGTGATATAATTTTGATATGTTTTCAATTTTAAAAAGTTTAGATATTCTTAATGATTTTTAATTGATTCAGTACATTTATACTGACAGTGGTTTTTTAAGACATCTTTTTGGTTAATTGAAATACTTACACGATTTTCAAAATTTTGTCTAATTTAATTTCATTTATTTTAAATATATCTCACAAAAATATTTGATGTTAGCTTTTCTGAAAAAGTTAACGTAGATTCTAAATTAGTTTTCCTAGATATTTTTTTCTAGGGATTTAACATTGATATTCATTTTATTTTGACAAATTTATTTTTGAAAGTTTTACATTTTATTTTTCTGTTTGATGAACTTTTATATTTAGTTTTCAAGTATTAGTCTAAATATATTTAATGGCTTCGTAGTTAATTAATTATTTTTAAAAATATTTTTTAATTACATAACTAATAATTAATGACATGTCAAATATAGTTGAAAAGACATTATTTTAGTGGTTGATTTAATTTGGTGACGTGGTCATATTCTCCTTTGAGCATTTAGAACTTTTAGTATTTTAAGATTTTATGAAAGTATTTGTTTTTATCCTATAAATTTAGCCACACGAATATGAATCTACAATAAAATTTATTTATTAAATCTTAATTTTGTTGCATATTTTCTATTTTATATTTATTTAAGTATATGCATATCTCTATCTTCATTTATGTCTTTCTATTTTTGAGGTTTATTTCTATTTTACCTTATATATGTTTTCAGTTAATAATATTCAACTTTTTTTCATTGTTGTATTTATTTTCTTCCTATTTATGTGTTTTATGGTCTTTACTTATGTTATGTTATTATACTTGTTAAATTATTGCTGTTTCAGTTTATTCCTTTAGTTTTGTGACTTTGTAGTTTCTTATAATTGTGATATAATTTTGATATGTTTTCATTTTTAAAAAGTTTAGATATTCTTAATGATTTTTAATTGATTCAGTACATTTATACTGACAGTGATTTTTAAGACATCTTTTTGGTTAGTTGAAATACTTACACGATTTCGAAAATTTTTTCTAAATTTAATTTCATTTATTTTAAATATATCTCACAAAAATATTTTATGTTAGATTTTCTGAAAAAGTTAAGTAGATTCTAAATTAGTTTTCCTATATATTTTTATAGGGATTTAACATTGATATTCATTTTATTTTGACAAATTTATTTTTGAAAGTTTTACAAAAAAAAAAATTTCTGTTTGATGAACTTTTATATTTAGTTTTCAAGTATTAGTCTAAATATATTTAATGGCTTCGTAGTTAATTAATTATTTTTAAAAAATATTTTTTAATTACATAACTAATAATTAATGACATGTCAAATACAGTTGAAGAAACATCATTTTAGTGGTTGATTTAATTTGGTGACGTGGACACATTCTCATTTGAGCATTTAGAACTTTTAGTATTGTAAGATTGAAACCCGATTTTATCATGTATAAATATTAATGAACATTTGGTCATTGCTCCATTACTGTCCTGGTTTTCTTCATTGATTCTGTAACTTTTAGTAAGAGATTTTAATTAAAAGAAAACCTTTTAGCTAGCTAAAAGTGTTATTTGGCTAACTCAGAATCAGACATTGTGAATTATGTATGATCCCATGATTGATAAAACATTTGTGGAACTGCAATAGGTTGATGGCATTTTTGTGACTCAGATATAGACAACTGATTGATGTAACTTACGCCCGCAAGCGGTTTGTGACCTAGCTTAAACAACAACTCTAATAGTAAAAGAGCAAAAGCCTTACGTAATCTAAACATGTAAAATAACTAGATTAGTTATCAAAGCCTATATATACTTCTAAATTACTTTAACAATTTTGTTTCTTGCAGGGAGGATGATTCCAAGATGCTCGATGCTCTAATCATCAGCATTTCTTCTCCTCCGTTTCCTACTATCCCCAGGTATGGACTTCGACGCGCGGCTGCCTGCCTAGGTCTGGAGAAGCTGGACTTGAGAGCCAAGACAATGATTTGTCGAATGAATCGCCTTCTCATGCAGATGGTTTTGCTGGGATGTATCGTCACAAGACAGCGGTCTATGGATTGCTGGATTTGGAATCTAAGGACAGTGTCCGTGCTGTTGGCATTTGGGGCGAGTATGGTGTCGGTAAAACAACACTCACGGAATGTGTCTTCAACGACATCTCACGACATTTTCAACACCACTGCTTCCTAAGCAATGTCAATAACATCTACCAAAACCGCATCTCACCAAGTTTACTAAAATATCTTACAAGCAAAAAAAGAGTTCCGATAACTTGTTTGATGCCATCAAACCCTTTCTTGTAAATAGACACGTCCTGCTTGTTATTCATATCACATGTTGCTTTGACAATGGAAGTGGTGATCATGTTCTAAGCTTATTCAAAAAGAAATGTGCCGAATACAATGAAGTGATGGCTCGGTCATCTATGTTGATAGCTCGCTTCACTAGTGTTGGGTTGCTCAGCATTCAGTAAGACTTAACTGGAAAGAAAGAGATGGTGTCCCTGTTGTAGAACCTGGATAGTGGTAGATATGTCAAAGATGTAATACATTTTTCTTCTTCTATCCCTAAATATGATCTGTGGTTGTTGTCATTGGAGGACTGAGATCAAAGAAGGTAAAACTGAGACGAGGTGCTTGCCAGATTATATGAAATCAAAATCAGTGCAGTGACATGATTCAGTATCATACTACTCAGGTCAAAATGACAAGCACTATTTCACATTAAAATCAGACCGACCCTTTTTTGCCAATTACAAAAGTAAGCGTTCCAAAATAGCTACTGACAAACAGACAAGCCAACAAAAACAACCCACAAGACTTGTAGGGGGATCAAATAAACAAATAAACTAAAAGGATTAAAATGACAACCAGACCACACGAACAAACAAATGCAGAATCGAGTTACCAGATGTGTTGGCAGTGTTTAGGCCACATCACCCTTTTTCATTGATCAGCGTTAAGGTATTTGTAGATCCATTCTGATGCCGCAGCTTTAGTTTCTGGATCTATGTTTGGAAATAGAGACAATGGAGTCACAGAAACCTGTCATTACCAAAAAGGTCGGTATATAAAACGCAAGTAGTTTAGAATCCAGATATGTTTACCTTAGAGATTCAAGATAACCAGACAAATTCTTAATATGAATGATCCAGAAAAAAGCATGATTGTGACAACTTACAAAACCATCTTCTAAAGCCTTGATATCCAAATCATCATCCGTATGTTCTTGTTCTTTGGCCACAAACTGCACATAATCATACTGGAGTCAGAATCTGTGAACACCATGGTACATACTAAACATCCAAAGGGTTTGTGAAGAGAAGGGTTCAAACTTTTCTTTACCTCTAGGCGGAAGTATTTCTTAACACGGCTATCAGTTTTACCAGCAACACCAACCGACTCAATCTCCACAATATTCTTCTTCTGTGTGGTAAAACGGCGAGCAGCCCCCTGATATTGCCAGATATCTTACTATCAGTATCTAATTAACTCATCTTGGACCTTCTAAACCAACAACTGATTATAGAAACAACAAAGTTGAGGTTTAAAACTTTTGAATAGGAGTTAACTCACAGCAGCTGAAGCATCTCTACCAAGCTGGGCAAGTTGAGCTCCTAGGCTTTGCTGGTTGGACATAAAATTTCCAGCACCAGGGTGACGGTTAGCTGAAACAGCTTGCCAGCTAGGACTCTTCCTCCACATGCTTTGTTTTGTTACCTTAAAACCCTATTCATATGTACATGAAACGTCAACTTAGCCAGTGAGACTCTAATTTCACAACATCGAAGAACATGGTAACCAATGCAAGTACAGATTGTGTTCTTAGCATGCAGAATTCGAACCAACCCAAAGTCAGTTTCTGATAAACAAACAAACCTTGTTTGATGAGGGTGATGTTGGAATTTCTATGTTGAGAGAGCAATATTTAGGGAAAACTTCTTTCACAATGTCTCTGATTGTTGCGTTTATTAAAGGTAAACAGACACCAACAGCATCCTTAAAGTCACTTTCTTGGCTTTCATCTTTCTTCCTATAACAGATAGAAAAAAAACTTATGGCCTAAAACGTCCCATGATATAAGACCATCTCCAATGGTTTACTCTATTTTTTACGCTAAAATAGAGTGACTCTATAATAGAGTTGGAGTTTTCTCTAATAGTACTCTATTTTAGAGTGAAAAATAGAGTGATGAACAAAAAAAACAACAACTTACTCTATATTTGGAACTCTATATTTGGAGTAAACTTATTTTTCACTCTATTAGAGTACCATTGGACCATTTTTACTCTAAACTCTATTTAGAGTGAAAAATAGAGTGGGGTTGGAGATTCTCTAAGCTCACTAGTTCTATGATATATAACAGCACGCGCACATTCCCGTGATATACTCACCAGTTCAATGATATTGACAAAGAGGGTACTCCAGAAATCAAGGCTTCCCTGGCTGCAGCAACTGCACCGGAATAGAACCTGAAGGATTCTCCCATCAGGAACATAAATGGCAGAGATGGGGAGACAAAGAATAACCCATTATATACAAAGACAAAAGCACCTACATTTGATGACCACAGTTTGATCCCTGATTGATTCCACTAATTACCTGAAGTAAGCAAGATGCAGCAAATTGAAAGATGCCAAATAAATATGTATGATGAGATGATCAAAGATTCAAAATGCTAACCAGCATTGGTTTTGACCAAGCGAAAAGCGCTCCGGAAAATCCTAATGAGATGCAGTCCACAGGAGTCCCTGAGACAAAACAATAAATCTCAAACAATAATCTAAACTGGCTAAACCGATGCACTTTTGCACAAAGATTCCAACTTTCAGATTAGAAATGTTAATTTGTCAAGAAAACTGTATTAGTAATTCATTCAAATTCAACAATAATTATGCATACCTGAAACTTCAAAGGCAGTGGCACCTTTGATGTTAACGGAACTTGCAGCAATGGTTTCTCCAGGAGTCATAGAGTGAGAAGAAGCCGATTTGTCCCTGCACGTTCCAATTCACAGGCCTTGTGGGTCACCAAAAGTTCGAAACTTTAACAAGAAATATTAACAAAAGTGACTTAGATCGCACGTTTGAGGAGCACAGACATGAACATTGTAGAGCCCTTCTTGAACCAAAGCCTCAACGAGAGAGACGAGCCCAGGCGAATCAATCCCATCGCCATTCGTGACTAAAACGATGGGTCTGGAGTCATCACTCTCCATGGCCGCAACATCGACGGAATCAGAAGTAGACGGAGGCTCCTCCGCCGATCCATCGTTCACTCCTTTTCTCTTGGAAAGCACATCCTGGAGATTCGAGACAAGCGCCGCTGACAAGCCGTTGTTCTTCGAGGTCATCGTGTAGAGAAAGAGAGAGGAGACGCAGATGAGGTGGGTTTGTTGTTGAATGGATCAGAAACCCTAATGAGAAGGGGAAGTCGAAGGAGAAGATTGGGCACGGAGCGGGTCTAACGGAGATGTCGTAGAGAGAGGAAAGGGAGAAGCTTTAATTGGTAGAGAGAGAAAGCTTGAGGGAGAGATTACTTGTCAACTGTAACAATTGGTTCCTCTTAAGATTAGAGAGAAGAAGAAGAAGAACATCGAGGAATAATATTTTTCTTCTGCGTAATTTTCCAAGATTTTTAATGATAAAATCGATCAAATTGTCAAATAAAAATTCTTGTATACAAAGAAGAGTTTAAAGAGAAAATTATCTCATTTATTTATATTATTTATAGAGAAATGGTTTAAAATACCATAAGTTAATGATTTTTTTAAGAAATATATGCAATCAAAAATATACTAACATTTAAATTTAGTTTTTACTGATTAATATTTAAGAGTTAGTATTAAAGAGGTAGATTGGATTTATTAATATTTAGAAAAAATAGTTTAATATTTTTATCATAAATTTAGAGTATTTATGAAATAGTCACTCATTAATAATAAATTTTTTAAATAATATAAAATCTATGGTGTAATTGAATTTTTTTTTATATGAAGTGCTAATTTTACAGATTTGGTTTATTAAAACTTTACATAATTTTATGGTAAACACCATATGATAGCCCTAAATTTTTTTTGTCACAAATATAATTTTTCAAGAATCAGAATAACGAAAATGTTTCATTAAAGAGGTAAATATACACTTATACATATGGAGTTAACTAATATAATTTAAGATTTAGAGTTAAAAGTGGGATTTTGAGATTGATGTTTATAATTTTTTAAAAAATAAATACTAAAAGTTTGAAAATATATTTTTTAAAATAGTTTCAATAAGCATTTTCGAATTTCAAAAATAAAATTTGAAAAAAAATAAAAAAAAATTCAAAAAATATTTTTTTATTAAAAATTTTGAATTTGAAAACATATAATTCGAAACTATATTAAAAATGATTATTTTATTTTTCTGTTTTTTATTTTTTATTTTAAAAAATATATCTGTGGTATAAATGTCTTTTGCTTATATAATGAAACATGTGTCATTTTCCTCTTTGAAAGCTTTTTGTGACAAAAACTTAAAAATGTCTATTTAAAAAATTGTCCAATTTTATTGTATTTTATTTGTATACTAACATTTTCTAATTAATTTTGGTTAAAAATAAAACTCTCAAACTAAAGATTATCTGTAACATTGAGGTGAAACTTTAGTTTAAAAGTTTTTATCCTAAAAAAATAATTTGAGATTTTAGCATTAAGAATCTTAGACCATGATTAAAGGAGGGTTCTTAGCGGGGGTTCTTAGCGAAATTTAAGAACCGGTTCTTAAATTCCGCTAAGAACCCCCGCTAAGAACCCTCCTTTAATCATAGTCTTAAATATCTTATTTAAGAGTTGATTCTTAACTTTTCCTTTGTTAAATTTAAGAATCAGTTCTTAAATTCCGCTAAGAACCCCACTAAGAACCCCCGCTAAGAACCCTCCTTTAGTTATTTGAAATTAAAGATTTAAAACTGATTATGAATGTAGGAAAATTGCCAAAAGTACAACATTCATAATACTATTTTTCATGTTTACACTTATCACTTTTATCCTCACTTTAATCCCAATCTCTTAAGTAAGTCCTTAATTTAAAGAATAGGCCAAGCAGAAGGATTAGAAATGACACCTACAATGTCATGATCTTCACTTACAAAGATGATGGAATCAAAGAGTAGGTTCTTCATACTTTTAATAGCCCAACTCCAACTTTCAAAAAGCATCCGTCTTGCTATAAATATTGATAGGCGACTTCCTTCCATGTAGTAACACTTTACTTTCATAATTACTAAGAATCTAGGAAGATCCACTTTATTAAGCGCTTTGTCCCAAACAAAACAAATGTTGCATTTAATCCAAGAAAGTGAAAGGGGTTTCCAATTAAAAATAATTTTATTTTTTCTTTCTAAATCAGTAGTTTGTTCCTGCTTTTTTCATAGCCTTGTTATAAACAAGTGATTCACTTCCTGATAATTTGATCTAGTGAAAATTGAACTTAAAAAGAGATTTCTTTCAAAAAGGAAGAAGTTTCTGTGTGTTTCAAACTGTCCATAGAATCCAGGGACCACTTCTTCTGATGTTAAAAGCAATAATATGATTGTTCATCATCTTTAAAGCATAATATGTATTGGAATAGATAAAGGAAGAATCAAAATCATTTACCGGGTAGGAAAGTTGTTGGATGCCCATGTTTGTTTTGCAATGGTATAAGAGAAGAGGACATACTTTAGTGATTGGCAGCGAGTGTGAACCTTCATTCCCCTTTCAATGAGATGATCCGAAACAGGAATGGCTCCACTAACTACCTTCCAAAGAAATATTTTGATTTTTGGAGTAATATCAAGAGACCAGATGCAATCTTTTATACCATTAAGCGATGGAAGTGTATATCCTTCCACAAGAGCATCCTTCATTGGATATCTTTCTGTGAACCAGTATCTAGACTTTATTGAGTACTCGCCAAAAATAATGTGATTCCAACAATAAAAATTTAGAGAAGATATAACCGGTTTGACCTTAAGAATTATTAATGTCTTGTCTATAGAACAATTCATCCAGCTTAATTTTGAGGTTAAGATTAATCATGATGTTCTTCAGGAGTGGTATAAACATCCTTTCACCATTTACTAACCAAGGATTTGACCAGACTGAGAGGGACTAACCATTACCGACCATGTTTCTTAAACCTTTAGCTAGAAGAGCTCTGCCATGTAGAATGTTTCTCCAAGCAAAAGAAGGACTTGTACCTAACAGAGCTAAAAAGAAGGAACCATCAGAGAAGCATCAACACTTCATGAATCTACTACAGAGAGATGACTAATCAGAAATAATTCGCCAAGATTGTTTATTGTTTAGCCAATAGAGCTTGAGTAAACGTTTTGTCCTTTAAACCCATTCATCCTAGTGCTTTTGGAACATAAAGTTTATTTCAACTAAGATAATGGATTTTTCTTTTGTTTTCTGTTGATTTTCCACCAGAACGCAGCCATAGCTGATGTTAATTTTTTGAAGGTTGTCTTTGGGAGTCTGAAACAACTCTTATCATGAAGGTGTAGCCATGGCAACATATTTCAAAATGATCTCTTTTCGACTTGAGAAAGAAATTTAGTCTACCAACCAGACATCATGCCTTTCAACTTGTCTTGAATATAAGCTAGCATTTCCACTTTAGACTCTAAAATTTTCAGGAAGTCTAAGTAAGTTCCATCACCTTCTTCAGAAATAATGCTAAGCTTTAATTGAATCTGCTCCTTTAATTTTGGGTTGATGTTATCGCCAAAGGTAAGAGTGGATTTTTCAAGGTTAATAACATGACATGTAGATTCTCCATACTTGTGTAAAATGTCTTGAAAGACCTGACACTTAGAAAGGTTAGCTTTGAAGAGAAACATATTGTTGTCTGCAAAAAACAAGTGATGGATTGTTGGGCGTTCGATGGTGAATTGAATATCATTCAAGAAACCTATGTCCACAGCTTGGTTGATCATATGAGAAATACCCTCAGCACAAAGAACAAACAGAAAAGGTGAAATAAGATCACCTTGTCTTAAGCCACGCTCCGGAGAGATGAACCCATGAGATTGTCCATTAATAAGAATCGAGTATTTCATAATGGTGACACAAGACATGATCCATTTAACCCATAAGCTGTGGAATCCAAGAGACAGGAGAAGTACTTGCAGATAGTTCCATTCAACTCTATCAGAAGCTGTAGACATATATATTCAAGAAAATCAGGATTCTGGATTTCTTCAGAGGTTTGGAAACATCGAGAATCTTGACACGAACAAAGTCTTAACTCTGAGATTTCTCTAGATTGAAAGCAACCACCTTTACATTCCCAATCAATTCCCCTAGAGTAGTATGTGTAAAATTAAAAGGATGTTTCGGATTTGTACCAGATTGGTACGGATTGAAGAAAATCAGGAGGGGATTTTCAACCCATCTTTCAATGGCGAGACCCCACTCATTATAGGTTTAAATGCATTTATCGAGAACTACTTCCAGGTCATGTGCATGCTTGAACCCGAACTGAAATATCTCTTTAGTAAGAGAAATTCCTCGAACACGATCATACCTTTTCCATTTTCACAGCATATCAATGATCAAGATCGACATCTTCTGAAAAGAGGAGTTAAGGAGACTACCGATGAGACTATTAGCATTCCTTTTGGTCGAATAGTGCTGATGAAGGCCAGGCATGTTGAAAGAAGCATCATCATCCTTTAAAGACATTGCTAGCATCACTCTTCCCATCTAAGAAGACATGACTGACTGATTAGAGAAAAGGATCTGAGAACTTTTGAGAAACAAGACGATTAAGTGAGATAAAATTAAGGAGTAAAATGATCGAACCACATATCTAAAAAAATATTAGAAATCAAAACCCTTTGCGGAGAAAGATTTCAAGAAAGAGAGTTCTTATCTCTAGAGGGAGAGAGAGAGTCATGCATATAAGAAAACAATCCCATAAACATTATTTGCGAAGTGATTTGTATATGTATCATCAACATATTCACTCTAAAAAGAAAAATATGATATGTTTTTTTTTAAAAAAAAAATGTGACATGACATTGATCTTATGGTGACATGTACAGTTTTGATTATTAATATTTGTATTTTTGGCAATGTTTTTTAAATATGGTAAGGACTAATATAACTCTTATAACATCATTAAAGTAAAAATTTTATATAATTTTTTTTTTTTGGCAAGACTTTTGAAAATCATTAATAACTAATAACTCATATATAGCATCATTAAGTAAAGGGCAATTCTCTCAAATAACCACTTTTAAGTTTTTATCACAAAATAACCCTTAAAAATAAAATGACCAAAATAGCCTCTTTTTATTTTGAAATTTTGAATATTTATTTTTTTATTTTTTGAAATTTGAAACCTCATCCCCAAACTTACCATTTAACTCTAAACTCTAAGTCTAGATTAGTTAACCCTAAGGGTGTAAATTCATATTTTACCCTTTAATAAAACTTATTTTGGTCATTTTCTTCCTTGAGTGCTATTTTGTGAAAATAAACTAAAAGAGACGATCTAAGGAAATTTCTCTTAAGTAAACTATATATCACATCAGTAAAAAAATAAACTAAATATATTTTCAAACATAGTTTTTTACATTAACTTATATATCATATTTTGTATTATATAATATGCATATATTATCAAAATCTCTTAAACAATATTTTCAAAGTGATTTGCATATGTATCATCACCACATTATTTCTCACTATTACATGGCTTTTAAAAATATGGCATGACATCAACATAAGTTGACATGTAAAACTTTCTTATAAAAATTATATTTTAGGAAAGTTTTTTTAAATATGGTAAGGACTAATAACTTTTATATCATCATTAAAGAATTTTTTATATAAATATTTATTTTTATAAACGTTTGAAGTATATTAATAACTAATATTTTATATATCACCATTAAAAAAATACATATCACATTAATAGAAACTAAATATAATTAAATGTAGAAAAAATGATTGCTGGCTACATGAAGTATTGGCCATCACATGGCTAACCATGCAAACTAAACTAATGTATATTTAGCTACACGAAGTATATGTTATACATAAAAAAATCTACCAACTCTATGATGTTATGTAGTTAACATCAAAGTTTAATTTCAATCATCTAAAAATGATATGTATGTCAGAGACTGTTTAAATCTCACGTTTTATCAATTAAAGTATAATTTATCTGACGGTAATTTACTTAAATATAAAATTTATATAAGATATTATTTAATATAACTTTTAATTATTTTAATCTGTTTGTTATGAACTTTTTAAAAAAATTACTGTAATTAGTTTGAATAATTGTGCAATATATACTTATTTGATAAAAAAATTATTATAAAACATATTTCATGTTAATTTTGTTGACTCTAACGTTTTATTTGTTTAATAAAAAATATTAAGTTAATGAATTATTTTAAATATATTTTCATAAACAAAATTGCATTCATTTAAACATACTAAAATTTTAATATTAAATTCCTATTCTTTGTTTATTTTTATTCTTAAAAGTATATAATATATAATTGTAAATGCAAGATTATGTTTGGTTTATGTTGACATCAAATAAATTTTTAAAAAATGAAATGTTAGAATCAATAAATTGATAGCAAATAATTTTTATAATTTAAAATTTATCAAAAGATTATATACCACACAATTAATCATATCAATTACAATTTTTATTGAAAGCCATAACACAACAGATTAAAATATAATTAAAAAATTCAATAATATTATATATAACTTTCATGTTAATACAAATAAAAATAATAAAATTATATAGTTTTAAAATACACTAAAATAAAAATGTTAAAACATATTGATTTTTTAAATTGTTAAAAATATTCTTACGCTTTTAAAATGTGGTTCAAAATCTAATTTTAGTTAACTAAGGTCGGTTGGTCATTTTTAATTGATGAAACGAGATATTTAAACTATATCTGATATACACATTATTTTTTGGATGAATGAAATTAAATTTATGATCTTAACTACATAATATCATAAAGTTGAGGGATGTCGTTATGCATAACATATACTTCGTGTGGTTAGGTATATATTAGTTTAGTTTGCATGGTTAGCCATGTGATGACCAATACTTCATGTAGTCATCAATCATTTTTTCTTCTAATAATTTGGTTTTTATTATAACTAGTTTTATTTGTTTTGTTTATATTTAGTGTTAGACATTGATCTTTAAAATAATATGTATTTTGAATATTTTCATAATTATTTTTGTTATTATATTTTTTGTACAATCTAATTATTTTCAATGTATAATTTTTATATATATTTTTAAATTTTATTTTTGTAATGACTATTATTGAATTATTATGTTACTTAAATAAAGTATATAATGTTTTATTATATTGTAAATTAGTGCATACAAAAATAACCGATATTGCTAATATAGAAATATGAATACATTTTTCTGTTCATATACTTTCAATTTATTGCATTTTATTTATATACAGTACTTATTTAATATGAAAAAATATTTAAATTTAAAAATGTAAATTTTTATGAAAATATTAATAAATTAATCTATTAATATAATTGATTTGATATTGATTGAAATTATTTTTTAGTATCTAAACCTGCAAAATACTTATTTTCAATTTTCATAACTTATTTGAATGTTATATTCAATTATAATATTTTATATTGTTTGGAAACAGTATTATTTATATTATCTAAATCTGAAAGATAAGTTATTATTACTTTTTATTTTCATAAATAATTTTAATATTTTAGTCAATTATAATGTTTTATATTGTCTGAATACAAGATTAATTATTGTGTCGTTTGGAAATATAGATATTAGTATAATATATTTTTCAAAATTATTGTGTAATAGAGGGGTGTATTTAATTTAAAACCCTAAAAAAGGTTGAGTTCAAGAAAATATTTCTGTTTAAATAAGAGAGATGCTTTAATGTTATGACTCTCGTGTATTATAAATATGACCATCCACTAAGGTTTTTGATTTTTGAATATACTCTTCACTATTTTTTTTTAATAGTAAGATGATTCGTTCTTCAATTTTTCTGTTACAGCATTTTATGAAACTTTTTTTTGAGGCAGGGCATCCGTCTACTTTCTACTTCCTGTATTGTAATTTGGAAGTTTTCTCCATCCATATTGATCGTTCTGAGGCAATAGCAAAGTTTCAAAGTGATCTAAAGATTATAAATGATTGCCTTGGTGCTCGGTCTTCATTTTCCATATCAGGAAAATAGATGTTGAGAAACACACTTACGTCCTAATTATATATTTTCATGTGCATGGTGGGAGAAAGAAAGTTTTTATTAAGTGGATACTATATAACATGCAGAAGATTTGGAATACGGTCACTAATTTTAGTTCTTCAAATTTCTTTAAGATTCTTCAGCTGAAAAACTAAAGATATGTGAGAAAAGAGCAGCAACAACAGTTCAAATTTATTTTAGATTCTTTTGCAAAAAAGAAAAAACTAAAGATACATGGGAAAAGAGCATCAACCAAAAAAAAAAACTCAATAGGAACCAGATATAACAATCGCAAAGGCAACATGTAAGGATCATAATGATCATTTATTTATAAATAATACATTTAAACTTGAATTATATAATGACTTAGTATATCACACGTATATTGATATATTTTCATACTTTAGCTTTATATTATGACATGTAGAAACATTTTAATTCACTAAAATATTAAATTAGATAGTTATAAAACATATTCTCACATGTTCCTCAAGTAAATATGTGTTTACTATAATCATGAATCCTTGAAACGCTAAAACATGTATTTATATATTTATATTACCGATTGCTACTTCATCTTCAGAGCCTAATTTTCATATAGAGCAAATTACAGCTATCAATTCTTTCTTTAGAATACTCTCTACTATATTATTACAGACTATTGATCTCATATATTAGTTGAACTTTGTTTGATACTCAAACCTTTTAAATGTTGCTTTACTATTTTTCTGCCTTATGCAATACCACAAAAAAAAGGAATCAAGACAAATTATTGGCTTATTTTTGTTTCCAACATAAACACATCCCCACCTTTAAGTATCTCAATTTTCCTGAACTAATTATAAGCTTTAAATATATGAAAATACCAGCTCAACAGCACAAACATAAACATGCAACGAAATTACAGCGACAATAAGCACAGTCAAATTTCAAATGTTAGTCATGCAATTCATATTTTTGGTTATATAGACTGCACATAAATTTCACAATAACAAAAGTAGTACTCCCTCCGTTTCATATTATTTGTCGTTGTAGGGAAAAAATTTCGTTTCAAAATAAGTGTCGTTTTAAAGTTTCAATGCAAAATTTATTAATAAGATTCATAGGTAATTGTGTTTTTATTTTTCTATTGGTTGGAAATATGGTTAGGTGTATAGGTAATTGTGTTTTTATTTTGGAAATATACAAAATCATATGTTTTTTTAATATGTGTGAATAAACCTAGAACGACAAGTAATATGAAACGGAGGGAGTAATTACTAATATACAGCAAAACATCAAACAAACAAAAATGAATCAAAATTAAGTTGAAAATGATTAATAATAAAACTAATTAAGTTTTATTTAAAAAAAACAGATTCAATCAAAATAAATCATATTTTAATTAATTATTAAATAAAAATATTTAAGGCTATTATCCGCGCGTAGCGCGGAGAAAAACTCTAGTATNATCCTTGAAACGCTAAAACATGTATTTATATATTTATATTACCGATTGCTACTTCATCTTCAGAGCCTAATTTTCATATAGAGCAAATTACAGCTATCAATCCTTTCTTTAGAATACTCTCTACTATATTATTACAGACTATTGATCTCATATATTAGTTGAACTTTGTTTGATACTCAAACCTTTTCAATGTTGCTTTACTATTTTTCTGCCTTATGCAATACCACAAAAAAAAAAAGGAATCAAGACAAATTATTGGCTTATTTTTGTTTCCAACATAAACACATCCCCACCTTTAAATATCTCAATTTTCCTAAACTAATTATAAACTCTAAATATATGAAAATACCAGCTCAACAGCACAAACATAAACATGCAACGAAATTACAGCGACAATAAGCACAGTCAAATTTCAAATGTTAGTCATGCAATTCATATTTTTGGTTATATAGACTGCACATAAATTTCACAATAACAAAAGTAGTAATTACTAATATATAGCAAAACATCAAACAAACAAAAATGAATCAAAATTAAGTTGAAAATGATTAATAATAAAACTAATTAAATTTTATTTTAAAAAAACAGATTCAATCAAAATAAATCATATTTTAATTAATTATTAAATAAAAATATTTAAGGTTATTATCCGCGCGTAGCGCGGAGAAAAACTCTAGTTGTTATAACAATGTTGAAATATTAGGAACGTACCACCATGTCAAAATATAAGAGAGACACTATTGATGATTTAGGGTAGATTTAATTTAATATTAGAATTGTGTTTTAAGTTTAAAAACTTACAAAAAATGTTGAGTCCAATGGGATGTTCTGTTTTAATAAGAGTGATTAATTGATCATGAACCGCAGGTTTTATTTTAAATTGATTAAATAAATTTCATAAATTATGAATGCTATTTAGTGTTGAAAGATATTTTAAATATATAGTATTTATTTCTTGTGGATTAGTTAATATAATTATATTTTTTATGTAATTTATCTTGCTAATAATTTGGTTCATATTATAATTAGTTTATTTTTTTTGTTTATAATTAGTGTTAGGTATTTATCTTCAAATAATATATATTTTGAACATTTTCAGAATTACTTTTGTTATTATATTTATCGCACAATCTAATTATTTTCAGTGTATACTGTTTATATTTATATTTTTATATACTGTCTATTATTGAATTATTATGTTACTTTAACAGACTAAATAATGTTTTATTAGATTGTAGATTAGTGCATATAAAAATAACTGAAGTTGCTAACATATAGAACTACAAATACATTTTTGTGCTCATAAACTTTCAAGTTATTGCATTTTATTTATATAGACTATTTATTTAATATGAAATTTTATTTAAATTTAAATGAATGTAATTGAGTAATGAAAATATAAATAAAATAATATATTAATTTAATAGATTTGATATTGACTTAAATTATTTTATAGTATCTAAACCTGCAAAAATACTTATTTTTATTTTTCATTACTTATTTGAATGTTATAGTCATTTATAACGTTGTTTGATCAAAAAAAAAAAAAAAGTCATTTATAACGTTGTATATTGTTTGGAGACAATATTATTTATATTATCTAAAACTTCAACAATAAGTTATATTTATTTTTTATTTTTTCATAAAGTATTTGAATGTTTTAGTCTGTTATAATATTTTAACACAAGATTAGTTATTGTGTTGTTTGAAAATATAGATAGTAGTATAATATTCTTTCTATAATTACTGTATAATAGAGGGGTGTATTTAATTTAAAATCCTTCAAAAAATTGAGTTTACAGAAATATTTCTGTTTAAATAATAAAGATGCCAAAATGTTACAACTCTGGTGTATTATAAATATGAGAAAATATTGAACCAAATTTAACTAATATTTTTATAAAAATGTAGAAATATTAGGAAATTACCACCGTGTCGAAAAGAGAATTATTAGTTTTTAGGGTAAGTTTAACTTTATACTAGATTTTAATCCGAACTTTATAAGCGTGGATATTTTTTTCTTTTAAAATTTATACAAACATGTTTAAAATTTGTAAGCTAACTAACTATATATATATATATATATTAATAAACTTTCAATACAGATTGGAGAGAGCATATGAAGTTTGAAGTTAAAAAGCGTTTTAATGATTTTTTATATTGTGACAATACGATGAATTTATATGATTATTTTTAGTTAATATAATATTTTGTAGTTAATATACAATTTTTAGTAATTTATGATTATTTTTAGTTAATATCATATTTTTAATATGAGTTAATGCTCTTTATTTACGATCATGTTGATTGTAGATTTGTAATTGATTCATTTGGTGAAGTCAGCTTTCTATATTATGATAAAATTCAAAAATAAAGTTTTTAGAAACATCGAAAACTTAAACAACTTAAAAATTTTATTAATTGACAATCAATTGTAAGAAGAAAAAAATCGAATCTTCTATACACTACATCTTCCAACAACTACTGACATCTCCAATATAATTGTATCTAAACCCTAAACTGTCCAACCATTATCTAAAAAGCTTACAGCTTTTGTTTCTTAGACTTCAGGCCAAACAACTCGATAAGGTCACCAAGTGACTCCAGTTTGGCTTGAGGACGGACTACCTCAATCTCCTCATCATGCTTGGCAATAAGAGCACTCGTTTGTTCCTTATACATAGAGAGCATCTCCCTACAATGTGTCTTTGTTTCCCTTGTTTACCTTGTTCCGATTTTAAAACCCTCTTCTCGAGATGAACCATAATCATTTTCCGTTGGACATTTGAGTTTCATATATTTGTTGTCTGCCATCTTCACTTGTTTGTTCTGAATGTTAATAATAAAAAACTTAAGTTTAAAATAGAAAGAAACTATGTATACACTACACAAAATAATACAACCTTAATATTTATCTAAAATCTCTCAAATATATTTGACCTAATGTTCTACGAATGATAAGAATGGGAAATAAACTACAATCAAACTAAGATCTAACCATTGTAAACTGATCTACTTATATTTTTCAACTAAATACAAAAATAAACTTACACTAAGAGGATTCAGAGAGACCAAAATGAAGAAGAGGACATATTTTAGGTTTTCTAGGAAAAGTTTCAATGAAGGGGCTTTATATATAAAGGTATCAATGAAAAATCGCAACTTTTTAGTACTCGCCGAATTGATTTGGGCCATAATATATTCATTTTTTAATATTGGAAAGCCCATTAATTAATTTGATCAAACTTAAAGTATATATAAAATCCTAACAAATTTTGTGTTACGTGGACAAATATTTTTGTCGATTTATATGGGTCATAATATTTTTTCAATAAAAAAAGCCCAACGACGATATGTTTCTTTAATCACTCTTAAAATATAAGAAAATAGACAAAGGCCCAAGTATATTCTTCCATTTAAACAAAACAATATTTCATAAAGCTCGGTTTAGACAAATATTTTTGTCAATTTTAGGTGGGCCATAATATATTATATTTTTCAATAGAAGAAAGACCAACGACGATATGTTAGGCTCTCATATATCTGAAATACTTAAAAACTATTTGACAAAGGGCCAAGTATTTACTTGTCCAAGTATTTTTTTGGTCCGAATATATCATTTTTAAACAATTGGTCTGGATACTATTATCTCGGTATATATTTTTAGAAAGTTGACATAAATTAACTAATATGTAATAAAGATATTGAATTTAACAATGAGTAAGTGATAATACAAGTGTATAAACATCGTTGTAATTTCTATCTATATTAACAAAAAAAAAATTATTTAACTACTCTTGTTCTGCTGTAATAGTGCAATCAACAGTTCCAAATAGATTTACGTTTAATATTGAAAAAAATAAACTCAGAAATTTTGAAAAATCTCTTTGAAAACAACTTTTTTTTTGTCTCTGAGGATTTCCATACTCGTCAACAATCAAAATCTTCAAATGTTTCTTGGATGTGACCCTAGAAATAGAAACATAGAGTTGTCCGTGAAAAAACACAAGACGTGGTAGAAACATACCAACATGTGAGAGTGATTTCCCATGACTTTTATTAATCGTGATAGAAAAAGCCGGAGAAATTGAAAGCTGCCTTCCCTTCATCTTGAATGGTAACTTTTTGTATGAAGGTGTAATTGACACTCTAGGAATTAAAACGACTTCCCCAACTTTATTACATGTAATGATTCTTGCCTTCACACAGAAATCATACATATCGATAATCTTCAATCCAGTTCCATTCATCAATCCTCCAACATGATCAATATTCTTCAGCAACATGACAGGGCATCCAATTTTCAACATAGGATTGTGATTTGGTAAACATGATGCCTTGATACTGTTTAGAAAATCTGGTGTGAGAGCTTGATTATTAATGGATCTTGAATCAGATGGATCAATGTTGTCAGAGCTTAAATATATTATCTCCTCACCTGAATTTTGTAAAAAAAATTACAACTATTCAAGCGTTTATATACAAATAATTCCAAAATTTTCGGCCATAAAATGTGATTACCATCAAGTTTATCCATCATATACTGGTTTATATTGTTCATGTCCTCATTTGTCGGGTAGAGAATCACTCTCTCTTGAAAAAATTAGGATCTTTCTCCTGTTGTAGAGCTGTTGCATCTCCATAGACTTCTTTGATGATTGATTCTATAGTGATTAGTGCATCACCATCATTAGGCTCACCTACCACTCCATCACCAACATCCAATATCCATTGCGAAAATGCTTCAAGTTCCTTCAACTCTTCTGCAATCATATCAGTCGACAATAACCTCATATTATGTGTTAGTTTTAGAACTTTGCAATGTTTCACAGATACGATGAATTTAGAGAATTCATCACAATTTCAGCCTTGGAGCCACCATTAATAACATGCAATACTTGCCTGAAATCGCCACCCAAGACAACAAATTTCCCAGCAAATGGCTTCTTTTCTATACTCCTCCTAATGTCTGCTAAACTCCTATCAAATGACTCAAAAAAATGTTTTCTCATCATTGGTGCTTCATCATAAATTATCAGAGAAGCTTCTTTAACCAAATTAGCAGCATTAGTCCTGGTGGCAAATTACAGATAGATAACTCATCAGGGATTGATTGGTATACTGAATCTAGAATGTGCAATTCTTCCTCCTTGTAACAGAAGGGAAGCAATACCACTTGAGGAAACATTCAACACAATCTCCACCTGGATCTAATAGCAGCAGATAATAATCTCCACAAAAACGTTTTTCCAGTTCCACCAAATCCATAAACAAAGAAAATACCGCCTTTTTCCTATAACATCATCCATAATCTTCTCGTAAATCTTCTTTTGCTCATCAGTCATCTTCACGATGTCTCTATCATGTTCAACCCTTAACTCTTCACGGTCGTAGCTCATCTCATCCATAATCAAAACATTTTGATAATCAGAAATGTCGCGGGAGGGCTTTGGACTCGACGTCCAATTTTCAAGTCAAGTTCCATTACTTCTAAAAAAAAAATCAATCTCGAGTAGTGCTCCTTTTTTTCAGCATCACTTAGACATAATCATGTATATATATATATATATATTCTGACTGTTAAAACTAACAGTTCTGTAATTTAATGAAATCATGTAAAACTAAAATCTAAAAACAATTTGAAAGGAAAATAACCTGGTTTATTAAGATATTTCCTATGTCTATATTGAATGTCTTCAGAAAGAAACTCCCATGTATTTGCCCAGACTTTTTCTGGCATTGATAAACTCATGGACATGAGCATGACAGCAAAGACATGGCTCAGGAAGGATGCATAACTCAAATAGTTTGTCATGATAAGATCATCAATATATTCTTGATCATCTTCTAATATACCACAAGCAAAACATGTCTCTTTGTAAGAAGCATAAGCACATTGTTAAAGGTCTTATGTCATCAAAGCAGGTTGGTCCACGAACAACATTCAGTAATACACGTAGATAATATGCTTCCTCAATCTTGCATGGTGCATAGTTAATTCTCCCAATGCTGAAACCCCTTTTTTACCATGGATTTTTTTTTGTTTTTTTGTTCCAAATAAACCTTGTTGGAATTTCAGCTAAAGTTAGCTTTCTAGAAACAGAGTTAACCTTGTTCAACTCAAACCAACCCATCAAATACGTATTTTCAATCATCATGCGGCTTGTTACTTCCTCAAACGTGTCATCATCCTTAAAGATAACAATTTGCTTCCCTGGCAAACGAAACTGGATTTTCTCAACTGGCACTGATTTGTAATGAATAGGAAACTTAAGAGTTCTCCATGAAGATTCATATGCAGAGACATATCTGGAAAAAAATGTTAAGGAAGGTTCAATTTCCATAAGATCATACTACATTGAATTACCAGATACATAAAAATAAGTACATGCCATCGAAGAAATCTTTAATTTCCTTTTTCTTTTCTTGTTTTGCTTTCTGGTTCAAACCATTGTTCTCCAGAGATCCTCCTTCTTTTGGCGCCTCAACCGTTACAGTAATCCGATCATGTATTTTATTGATATACTTGAATAAGTATTATTGATATACTTGAATAAGTATTATTGATATACTTGAATAAGTATTTGATAGATCCCGATTGATTGCACCACTCCACATTAATATGAGCTCTGTACAAAAGAGATAGATTTCTGTTATATGGTATAACATATCCATTATTGCACTTGAAACCTTTCTTCTCAACAAAATGATTATTATCCCATCTCCTGTAAATTGCAAAGCCCTCTTTGTTAACAATAGTTATGGTGGCAAAAGCCTTTGGAAATAGCTTTGAACATTTTCCGTTTTCCATACATGGTGATTTCAAATTGACAACTCCACAAGGACCATGAATCATCATGTCTTTAACCACTTCATAGAGATCTGGGTCTTCAGATTTGTCTGGAATCTCGGCTGAAATTATCTGGTCAATTTGGCCGGTCGTAGAAAATTTAGAACTGAGATGCATGAATAACAATATGTGACATGCGGCAATCCACATTTCTGAAACTCAACAGTATACATTGCTGCATTTTATATAAAAAAAAATTACAAGTCAACATAACATAACTAAACAATATTTAGTTGGAGTGATCAAAATATAAAAAAAGAACTTACATGCCATTGTTTTCCCTAAGAGATCATTATCAGTTAAATATGTCATAAGTGAATCCATCTTCATCTTGAAAACTTGAGAAATTATTTCTGGCCTATCCTCTGTATTCAAATTCCGCATGGTGATATATCTTGTAATTTCCGGCCATTTAGGATTGCACGTGAAGGTGATGAAGAGATCTGGGAAACCAAAATGTCTACAAATGGCTATTGCATCTAGATAGTTATTCTTCATGTATTTTGGTGAACCAGTGAAAGAGGCAGGAAAAATAAACCGTGCACCTTGACCATTCATATCAACTTTCCCTTGGTTTTCAGCTTGTTTAATGGATTGGTAACTGTCAGACCTCAACCATTTCTGATTCTACTTTAAAAAACAGAGCCAGTTAGTCTCTATTGTTGTGAATGCATCAACCAAAAACTGCTGAAATAATCTTCTTGAATGCAGAAGAGTTTGGAACTCGCCATCCCTCACAAATAGACGAAAAGCAAACCATTGCCTCATACTTATATCCTTCATCTTTAGTTTAGCAGTTGCATGAGTATCTCTTTTTTTTTTCAAGTCTGAAACCATCTTGACCATATGTAAGAATAAGAGGATACTGAAGTGCAAAATAGGAAGGATGTAACTCACTAATCCTTTTTAACCAGACAGTTTGTTTCCCTTGTAAAACAATATCACGCCTGTCCATCTCCAAATTAAAGTACCTAAAAGTTAAAGCCGCCACTTATGAAGCTGCTGGAGTATCATACGTCCTTCCATCTTTCTCGCGATTACTCACAATCCTCATATGAAACGTTTTATTGGGTTTCATATCGAATCTTTCACGTGTCTGCCGAAACTACTTTATATAAGGATTAACATCATCAATAACTTTAATAATATCCACAATAATCTTCTTCCTAAAATCATGTGTGTTGCTTTATCGGCTTCTCTATTGTACTTGCTGAAACAAAATATAACATAATTTTGTTAAACAACACACACTGAGTCACATAGTTTATAGATTTAATAGTATAGATATATTGTCAATACCTCATAACCGAGTCTCTATCATCAACCTCGGTTTCAATGTCGATAATGTAAAGCTGTAAAAACTTAGCTGAGTCACCAAAATCTGGTTTCATACTGCCAATTAAATGGTAATTTTTCCCTTGCAGCTGAAACATTTTGGGCCTAACTCCATTAGGAATAGAGCGATCAACTTTACCACCAAGAGAAGTAAAAGAAAACAGTATGTTCAATGCTCTTAAATTTTTTTGGTAGTATCGACTCTTCTCATCTTTCCTGTAAAGCAGATGTTTTATAATTAAAGAACTCTCTCTTAACATAGGCAGCTTGACTTGTCCATGTCCACAACATAATGAAAAAATAAGTTTTTTTTTTGTTCTCGTCTTTCGGTCTAAACGCTCACCATACCACATTTTGGCCTTACAGTCCTCACATTGGAAAGTAGGATTACCCTCATCAACATATGATGTAAAACAAAGAGAAATAAAATAGTTGATAAATAAATTGACTTGTCAAACATTGAGGAATTACGACATGACAGTAGTTAAAAAGTTACCAATTTTTTCAGAGAAGTTTTTGAAATAGTTTTTAGTTTACTTTCTCTTTTCTTGGCATTCCGGGCTTTTATTTTGGTAACCAAGGCCTGAAAGTCAAACTTCTTTGATTACACATCCTTGAAAATATAATCAGCATGAGATGAAAGACCAGAATATGCTTCACTTTCTTCACTGCTTAGATCGTATTCCTTATTACATTGACGTCCAACTATATCTGCCACATTATACATGAACCAAATTTTACATGCAATTATCAAGTGACAATGTGCACTGCAAAATAACAATATACTAAAAATATTAAATAAAAATAACAATATACCTTCAGCCAAATTGATATCATCAGTTCCAAATAACCTTCTTGGCTCAATAGCAGTAGTACATCCCTGTGTGCAAATATATAAATTACTATCATGTATTTAATATAGTATTTATGATTAGTTTAACTTTTTATCAATAATGTTAGATAATAGAAGTTTATTTGATATATATTAGAAATAATGATAAATAGTTTTTTTGACTAAACATTAAAAATTTGGATCATTTTTATGAGAAATGATTTATCTAGTGCTTAGATCTGGTTTGGATCCAATTTTTACACACAGATATGAAAATATTTTTTTGGATATTTTTAATAATGTATAATTAGATTATTTATCATAATTGTGTGGTAATAATAAAACTATTTATTTTCTATAATAAAATAATAAAATTTTATGATATGTACATATGATTATTTGTGGTAGAACCGTTTAGGAAATAATTTGACGTCAAAAATATTTTATGGAGTTAAATTAGGCATCTCCAGTCCAGATTTCGATACAGTTTGGTTTGATTTTTTTCAGTTTTTTAGTTTATGAAAATTAACTGCCATTAAAACAATACCTAATTTGGTTTGGTTCTATTTATATATATCGATTTTCGAATTATTTGGTTTTATTGAAACTGATGAAAATGAGAAAAATAAAATAACTATTTAACTTAAAATGAAATAAAAATAAAGTTAATGTTTTGCTAATGAATACCATACTTATAAAATAAATTATGTATATATTATTAATACTATTACAAAATTTATATATAAATATACTAATATTTTTAATTAATCGATTTATTTGGTTTATTCGTTTTAATCAGTTTATATACCAAACCATGTTATATACTGCAGTTTTCTAAAAATAATATTCATTCGGTTTATTCTTTACTACCAAATCTAAACTACTTTCTCTATTTTGGTTCAATTCGGTTTGGTTTTAATTTGTTTGGTTTTACTAGACTTAATACCAATAAGTTAAATTCATAAGTTATAAATATTTAGATCTTTGTTACTAATAGATTATGGTCTTATGTAATAAAGAATAAAATAAATGTTAGAATTTTTTTTGTAATGATTTTTCCCTTAGAATTTGTCATTGGAACCTTTAACTTTAAGTAAATAAAATAAATAAAAATATTGTAAAACTTATTATAAAATATAATGTTTATATAAGATATATATAATTCTTTGAATATATATAGATATATATATATATATATATATAATGGATTAGATAAGATATATTCTTAAAAATATTACTATTGATTTGTTTTACAGACAAATAAGGAATTGAACTGAATTTTATAGGTAATTTGCTCGGCTTAACCATGACGTATAAGAATAAGACCACTCACAATGGGGTGTTAAACTGCTTTTCAACTGTTGAACCCCTTCAAACAAGGGTGCTGATAATTTTGGTAAAACTAGCTGGCGTCAACAGGCTTTGAAGAGTTCCAACGGTTGAAAAAAAAAAATTTATCGCCCAGCACTGCCATGTGTCGCGTTCTGGTTGTGTAGAAATGGTGGACGCGTTTACGCACGCGGTGGGCTAAGAAGATTTTTTTTAAAAAAAAATATGGATAAAATTTAAATTGTGTTCTGATTGACTGTGCAGATTTCTTTAAATTTTTATCCTCACCCAATAATTCATACAAATTTATTATATAATAAAACTTAAAAAAAAAATATATCTAAATTCAAGATTTTTTAATTTATAAATAAAGACTACTTTCATATCATTTGGATACAAAAAACGTCATTTTCCATTATAATCAACTATTTTAGTGTCTTAAATTTTTATTTTTGTTAAATGGATCCCAATAATAATCCTTTTAACACTTAAACTTCTAATGTTCCGTTTAACTTCCAAAATCCCAATAACTAACAATTTCAAAACCAAATTTCCAACCAACACCAAAATTTACCAAACTATGATTTTCCACCAAATTTCTTCATGCCATCATCTATTCCGAATTATCCTCCAAATTATGGATCGATGATGCAATATTTTTTCGTATTGTTAAAGTTTTTTAATTTGAGTTTTTTTAATAATATTAATTTTGTATTTTTAAAATAAAATTAGGTAAATATCTAACTTAAAATGAATATATTCTTAATTTTAAATGTTTTATTAATATTTATTTTTTATTATTTTAAAAGTAAGCTAATTATAATAATTCAAAATAAATATTATTAAAATTTATGTTATTTTAGTTTTAAAGTTCATTATTAATATGTAATTATTAATATGTAATTATTAATATGTAATTATTGTATTGTAAATAATACTCCTTTTGTATCATATTAAGAGGGTTTTAAGTTTTTTTCACAAAGATTAAGAAAATACAAACTTTAATGTAATTATCTTGGTAACATAAAATAACATTAGTTTAACCAATAAGAAAAATATTTAGTATTTTGTAATTGGTTATAAATTTCAAGTGACATTAATTTTTTTATAGAATTATGAGAACATCACTTATTATGAAATAAAATATATATTTTTTAAATCACTTAAAGTGATACGGAGGGAGTATGAATTAAAAGTTGTGGGTAGGATGTTGAATTTTTGTAAACAAACCATTATAGAGGTTTCTAATGAAGTGGGTGTTGAATAAATGAGGTGGAATGTTGTGTTAAAGCTTGTTTTGACGTTCGATACACGAACACAAAACTCTCACGGAAACGCTCAAGAATACAAATACGCAAAAATCGAAAGAGAACAAAATAAAAAAGGAGCACACACACGAATTGTTTACCCAGAGTTCACCGATGTGGCTACGTCTCTGGGGACTGGCAAGGCAAATTACTAACTCTCCAAGATCACGCGACGGTTGTGACCTAAAGTTTGTAACCCTAATATAATTTATCTTTTGTGTGTGTGTTTATAACATATAAAATCCACGAGCTTTGCTTTTATACTAAGCAAAGTCTGTTACAAATGATAACCGGTTTAATAACCGTAAAGCATTGAGTAATAACTAACCGGACGTTAAACAACGCCATATAACCCAATTGTCAATCTCGACTTGGTTTAAGCTCCAATATAGTTTTCTTCATCACCAACGTAACAATCTCCACCTTGATGATTAATCAGCTCTATTTGTAGCTACCATGTTGCCAACTCGTGTACTTGCCAGGCAATGCCACACATCTTTGTTCTTGGCCTCTCTGAGAACCCTCAGAGCCACTTCAAACTTCTTCACGGGAACGACCTTGGTTAATATGTCTGCAGGGTTCTTTGAAGTGTGTATCTTCTCAATAGTCAATTCACCTTTCTCAATGATATCTCTAATGAAGTGGAGTTTCATGTTGACGTGTTTAGTCCGTTCGTGATGAACGTTATTCTTGGCTAAACACATCGCACTCTGCGAATCACACCAGATCTTCACTGAATCTTGCTCAAAACCCATCTTTTCAGACAAACCTTTCAGACAAATTGCCTCCTTAACTGCTTTCACAAGCGCCATGTACTCTGCCTCTATTGTAGAGATAGCTACCATAGGTTGCAGACACGACTTCCAGCTAATGACGTTCCCTCCAGCTGAGAAAACATAACCAATAATCGATCTCCTTTATCCAAATATGTTGAGAAATCAGCATCACAAAAACCTTCTACCTTGTAGTTTTCATTCTTCCTAAACACTAACTTATGTTCCTTTGTTCCCTTCATATATCTCATCACCCATTTAACTGCAGCCCAATGTATCAGACCCGGTCTTGACATGTACCTGCTCACTAACCCAACAACATAAGTGAGATCACATCTTGTTCCAATCATCGCATACATAATGCTTCCTATGGCATTAGAATAAGGCACATTCTCCATCTTTGTTTCCTGTTCTCCATCTTCAAACAGCTTTCAAATTAAAATGAGAACCAACAAGAGTAGTAACCGCATTAGCATCATTCATGTTGAACGTTCGAAGCAACTTGTCAACATAGCTTGACTGAGATAATGTCAAAACTCACCTTTACGATCTCTGTTTATGTCCATGCCTAAAATCCTCCTTGCACAGACCAAATCCTTTATCTCAAACCTTCCACTTAACAGTTTCTTCACCTTTTATATCTTTATCATGCTTTTAGAAGCCACCAACATATCATCTACATAGAGAAGTAAGTAGACATATGTTCTTACAGTCACTTCTTTCACATACACACAGTGATCAAACTCACATCTCTTGAAACCAAGTTCTTTCATGAAACTGTCAAAGCATTTGTTCCACTGCCTTGGAACCTGTTTGAGTCCATACAAGGACTTCTTCAGATCATACACATAGTCTTCTTTGTTCTTCACACGAAATCCTTCAGGTTGTTCCATATAAATTTCTTCGTCAATATCCCCATGAAGAATTGAAGTTTTACAATTGAGCTGCTAAAGATTGACGTTAACCACAATCGACAGTAGCAACCTTATAGACACATGTTTTACTACAAGTGCAAAGATGTCATGATAATCAACACCTTCCTTCTGTGAGTAACTGTTAGCCACGAGTCTTGAATTGTATCTTGGATCATGTATTTATCTTAGCCCTGGTTTCTTTTTGTACACCCATTTGCACCTGATGACTTTCTTCTTTTCATGCCTCTTAATCAGATTCCAAGTCTTGTTATTTTTTAAGGAATTCATCTCTTCTCCCATAGACCCCTTCCACAAATTAAATTCACTACTATTTATAGCTTCTTGATAGTCTTGAGGCTCACCTGCAATCACATCTTCAACTGCAATAAGCGCAAATGCAGCAGTAACCTCATAGTCATCAAACCTTGAAGGTGGGACAATCTGCCTGCGAGGTCTATCTCTGGCTAGTCTATAACTCCCATGAACTTTTTCATGTTCTGACTCCGATTCTGAATCTTCCGAGCATTCGTCAGTCTAATCATTAACTCCACTTGAAACCTCATCCATACCAGCACTAGACAAAGTCTGATCTATTTCAAACACAGTTTCATGTTGAACAAGAACATGATTTTCTGAAATGTCTCATGCAATAACTTCTTTCTTCAGATCCTTAAACACAACATTCTCAGTAAACAACATGTTCCTACTTGTTGAATCCGAAATCGGTAACCCTAGGTTATGTATCGATTTCGATTGTGGATTTCTCGAAGAAAAGATTTGGAGAAACGAATAGAAGAGTCTTATTGATCAAAGATCGATTAGATCACAAGAACAAGGTTTGAACAAGGAATTGGTAACAAGAACCCTAATTCTAGCTTGTTCCTCAAGGTTTTTGCGTGTCTCTTCTCTTCCCCATCTTCCTCTATTTATACGCCTTCCTCTTGCCCAAGTCGGTTTGTTATGTCTACATGGGCCGACTTGTCGTCAGGATGGGCCGACTTGTCGTCAGAATGGGCCGAGTTCACACTTTAATGGGCCTATGTGGGTAGATGTAATCTATCCCCAACAATA
>MU106541.1:9003-100863 GCA_012274485.2 Sinapis alba
CTCTCTCTCTCTCTCTCTCTCTCTCTCTCTCTCTCTCTCTCTCTCTCTCTCTCTCTCTCTCTCTCTCTCTCTCTCTCTCTCGTTGGAGAAGAACTCTTGAACCCTCTTTTAGTTTATTCAATTGTATTCCATGTTTCTTAATATCTCTATCTTTGTGTGTTCTTGCGTGATGGCAGAGTAGTCGTCTAGTTGATCTAGGGTGTTAGAGTGTCGATAGCAAGCTAAACATAACTAGGTTACTGGTTTGATTGTCTTCATTCACGCAGTGTTTAATGCTTATGCTAATCTGATCACCTAGTATATGATTTAAGGTTTAAACTTATGCATCAAAAGTGTCATAAGTTGCTAGATCTTGCTTGATTGAGCGTTATATCCCTAGCCATGCGATAGTAGATGCTAGGGTGCATTGCGAACAGATCTAACTTGTTCACTAAGGTTCATCATCAGATCTCAGACCAAGCGACATCTTAGGTGCTGGGATTGATCGGTGAAAGGAGCAACTACACAAAAGTGTGTTGGTCTAACCTTGAGATCTGAGTTCTAGATTGGTACTGATTTGAACCTGAATAGTTGTTTGTTTGCGATTAATCAACTCGATCCATCACTCTGGATCGGCTTCTCTTTAATTGTTCTGCATTGACCTTATATCGTTAAATTGTTTCGCACATTACCAACTAAATCAAAACCCCATCTTCTTTTAGCTAAGTTGAAAACTAATAAGAATAAAGTGTAACTGGTCCTCTGGATTGAATCTAAAGTATTACAACAAACACTGTTAACTTGACAGTAGTAAATGTTCAGTTTTAGTGTATTAATATTCTCGGGCTAGCTCGTCATATGGCGAGCTCGATCCTCTCATGCCAGCTCGCCATATGGCAAGCTCGGCCCTCTCGGGCCAGATTGCCACATGGTGAGCTCGGTCCTCTCACGCCAGCTCCCCACATGGCGAGCTTGATCTTCTCAGGCCAGCTCGCCACATGGCGAGCTCGGTCCTCTCGGACCAGCTTTCCAAATGGCGAGCTCAGTCCTCTCAGAACAGCTCTCCATATGGCAACTATGAACGCATCATATTAATATCAGGCAATCTTGTCTCGTCATCATAGCTCTATCCATCGAGCCATGACCATGCTCTCCCTTGTTCCGTCTCGATCGAAGTTAACGTTGAAGCTTTACGATGAAAACCGTGAAGTCTTGTTTTCTCGTATAAGTTTGAATCGATCGTACGAAACGGTGATGGTTAATTTAAAACACTAGATGCCTCGACTGTATGATTAATTTGAACTCTTATATAAAACTTGCATTGTATCGAAAGTGATTTCTCAAAGAAATCGTAAAAATGTTCAAAGTCAAAAATGGTCCAAAGAGGTCTAAAACGCTGCTAAAAGCCCACTTGCGGTTTTAGACGAGAATGAGCCCAAGATTCATAAGACGGTTTATCTTTTATTCATAGGAGAAGATAAATGTCAAGTTTTGAGGATAAATGTAAGTTTCGAGGATAATCATGAAGACCAAAGAAAAATAGGATATTTCTGTGAAGCGATAAACTCGACCCATGGGCAGAAAGGAAGAGGCAAACCGACCTAGGAAGACTATATAAGAGAAGGCTAGGCGAGAGATGCAAAGAAAATATTTTTAGACAGCAAACTGAGCACTTAGAGAAATTTAGGCATATTTTCGTTTTTGTTATCGAGCTGCGACTCAATTAGGTTTCTACAGTCTTAGGTTGCTAGACTAGGGGACTCGCCGACAGCTCTTGTGGTCAAGGCTCTTACCTGTTGTTCACACTTAAACGCAAATCCAGAATAAGATCTTTTGCTCTCTTTGCTCTTTTCGGTTTATTATTCGCATCTGTTTTCATATACTGATTGCTTAGCATGTGGCTCCGCAGATAACTGGGACCTTAAATGAAAATTAGGTTTACTTTGCTTTCCTATGATCCTGGAAATCGATGGTGTGAATTTCGGTTCCCACATTAGGAAGACCATTCTTAGCCATTGCAGGCGCAATAATTGATGTTAAGGAAGACCGTATATGTTTGAACGTTGGCGGTCTCCCAATGGATTTCAACATGGAGAAATTAATCAAACGTCCCTTAATCGATAATCAAGCTTTCTATGTGGTTCATATCTTTGAGCTTGCTGAAGAGTCTTTCACTAATATATGCTCAGGTGACTCCTTAGAAAAAGCCCTTACTGCTTCTGAAAGAGACATTTTCAGTATCGATAGTAGAGCATATGGATACGCTCGAGTAATGGACGCAAGTGAGAAAGTCATGAGTGCTAGTAAAGAGGAAGACGATGAGTCGGTGATAAACGTCGATCGATATCTGCAGAACACCGCCGATTGACAACCACTCACACTGGACAGCTGGAGTTCCAAAAAAATTCCGAAGGTCGAATTGAAACAATTACCAGCCGGACTCAAGTATGCTTTTCTTTGCGATAACTCATACCCCATTATCGTTAATGCCAATCTGAGTAGTGGAGAACTCGCGCTGCTACTAAACAAACTGCGCAAGTACAGGAGAGCCATCATGTATTCTCTGGAGGACATTCTTTGTACCTCCTCGTATTTGTGCATGCACCGAATCCATTTAGAGGACGAATCCAAGTCATCAATCGAACACCAAAGAAGGCTGAACCCAAACCTGAAAGAGGTAGTTAAGAAAGAAATTATCAAGCTCCTAGATGCAAGAGTCATCTATCCAATTTCCGATAGTAATTGGGTGAGCCCTGTGCATGTTATTCCAAAAAAGGACCTGTAACAGTGGTAAAGAATGATAAGGATGAACTTATTCCTATGAGGACTGTCACCGGACATCGGATGTGCATCGACTATAGGAAGCTGAACACCGCCACTAGGAAGGATCATTTTCCCTTATCATTCATAGATCAAATGTTAGAAAGGCTGGAAAATCACCAATATTATTGCTTTCTCGATGGATATTCCGGATTTTTTCGAATCCTTATACATCCGGATGATGAGGAAAAGACGACTTTTACATGCCCTTACGGTACGTTCGCTTACCGCAGAATGCCATTTGGGCTTTGTTATCGCTCCTGCAATTTTCCAAAGATGCATGATGTCGATCTTCAAGGTTATGATCGAAGATTTCATGGAAGTCTTTATGGAATATATTTTAGTCTACGGATCTGATTTTAAAAATTGCCTTGATAATCTATGCAAAGTATTGGCTAGATGTGAAGAAAAGAACCTTGTCCTGAACTGGAAAAATGCCATTTCATGGTTAACGTTGGGATTGTCCTTGGACATAAAATATCTGCAGCCGGATAGAAGTAGATCGAGCCAAGATAGAAGTAATGACCGGTCTACCATCACCCACAACTGTGAAAGACGTGAGAAGTTTTCTCGGACATGCTGGATTCTACAGGAGATTCATAAAAGATTTTAGCAAAATTGTTAGACCACTCACAACTCTTTTATGCAAAGAGGTTAAGTTTGACTTCACACCAGAGTGCTTAAAAGATTTTGAAGAAATTAAAACAGCCTTGATAACCGCCCCGGTCGTACAAGTTCCAGACTAAAGTCTTCCTTTCGAAATAATGTGTGATGCGAGTGATTTCGCTGTTGGCGAAGTTCTTGGTCAGAAAAAAAGACAAAAAATTACATGATGTCTATTATGCTAGTCGAACTCTGGATGATGCACAAAGGAATTATGCAACAACGGAAAAGGAATTACTTGCCGTTGTTTTCGCATTTGAAAAATTCTTTCCATACTTAGTTGGTTCAATAGTCGTTGTCCACATAGACCACGCCGATCTGAAATACTTAATGCAAAAGAAAGATGCAAAGCCAAGACTTTTGTGGTGGATCTTACTACTCCAAGAATTTGACATAGAAATAAAAGATAAAAGAGGAGTAGAAAACATAGTGGTGGATCACCTTTCGTGAATAATAGTGGAGGATGACATCCCTGTTGACGATTCACTACAAACGGAAAATGTCTATCAGGCGGACTCATCATTTATTGGTCATATATGTCTTACATCTGAGAACCTATAGAACAATACTGCTTATGGTTCGTCAATAGACAACTCAAACGACCATCGAGCCGACTCCTCCATAAACAAAGTTACTGTCGACTTAGAAATTAATGTGGCTTGCAACCGTTTGAGTTCTGAGTCAGATTCTCCCGGAGGGAGAAGTTTAAGTCGGGGGGTGCATGCGCTAGATAGATATATCACGAATAGACTGGTATGCTGATATAGTCAACTATCTCTCTGCTGACCTAGAGCCAGAAACATTTAAAGGATATACAAAGAAAACGTTTTTGAGAGAAATCCGGAGATACTATTGGGTCGAACCATACCTTTACAAGCATTGTTCCGACAGGAAATACAGACGCTGCGTCACAGAAATCAAAGTTCCAGACATTTTATTTCACTGTCATGGATCTGATTACGGTGGACACTTCACAACCTTTAAGACAATATCATAAATCCAACAAGCAGATTTTTGGTGGCCAACCATGTTTGGGATGCTCACGCCTATATAGGACAATAAGACAGATGTCAACGAAGAGAAAAAATCAGCAAAAAAGACACGAAATGGAACATAATTTCATCCTAGAGGTAGAAGTCTTTGATTGCTGGGGCATCGATTCCATGGGCCCTTTTCCATCTTCATATGGCAACAAATACATCTTGGTAGCTGTTGATTATGTGTCTAAATGGGTGGAAGTTGTAGCTTCCCTAACAAATGACGCATCTGTGGTCATCAAACCTTTTTAAAGCACTATCTTTCCGAGATTTGGAGTTAAGTAGTTTACCACTGTTATTTAGTTTATGGCTAAGTTATATATTCTATGTGGTTGAGTTAACTAGTTTACGTATTAGTTATATATTCTATATGACCGAGTTATATATTATATGTGTCTGAGTTAATTATTCTTTTAGATTGACTTAATCTTCTTTGTATAGCATCTTTCTGCGTTTATTAGAGTCCTCATTGGAAGTTCCAAGAGAGATCCCAGTCCATTTTGGTCCAAGTGCATTGCCTTTATAGACGCTTGGTACCTTGGAGTACGAGTTCACGATTACAAGCAATTCATGTTGAAACTGAAGCAATTCAAATTCAAAGGCACTGGTTATGAAGAATTCGCAAACATTAGGATTCCCGTTGCCATTCTGACAAACATTAAGTGGTTAGAAGATGTGTATTACTTGTACGGAGTGCTTCATGTTGTAGGCGATCATCGCATGGTGTTTCACGTGGATTTGCTGAAGCAGAAGATTGATTGCTACGATCTAACCATTGGACAGGTAACACCCAAAAGTGAGCAGAAAATGCTAGATGCATTTAGGACACTTACGCAAATGATCCCTGCGATGATGAATCAGGTTATTCCTGCCAATATCCAAAAACCTAGTTACAAGCAGTTCGCGTTCCAAAGAAGGAAATACATTCCCTAAAACACCAAAGTTAGCGATTGTGGGGTGTATTCATTGAAGTTTGTTGATTGTCTAACGCTTGATGTAGCTTTTGATGGGATATCCGATGTAAATATTCAGAGTTTGCGGGTGAAGATGGCAACATAGATCTATCGATGAAGGAGGACGATATGATTTTTTATCGTAGTTTTCTTCGTGATCTACCATGAATGAACCTTTTATTTTTTATTTGACTTATGGTGTTTTATTTTGTAATTGAATTTCACTTATGCTATGTTTATATAACTAAGTTGTGTCGTTTAGATAACTCAGCCGTATCGTTTTATATAACTCAGCTGAACCTCAAAAAATACCCTAAAATATGAAATGTTTATATAACTCAGCCGTTTCGTTTAGATAACTCAGCCATGTCGTTGAGATAACTCAGCCTTATCATTTTATATAACTCAGCCAAACCTCAACATACCATAAAATAGGAAAATGTAATGGAAGTACTTTAAAAAGTTTTATTTAAGCTCCTCTTATCAGTATGAAGTGAATATAAATAAACTGAATGTGTCTACTTTTTTGAATTTATAAGTTGAAACTCTATCATGATCTTGAGGTATATGTTGTCTTACAATTACTTAAAACCTTACATGTATATATAAGTTGTGAGCCTAATTCATATAAATTAAACCATATACAATGTCCTTTCAATTGAATGTGTGTACTTCTTATATTTCCTAGTGGCACCTAAACTCTAAATCCTATACCTTAAACCCTAATGCCTAAATCCTAAACCCTAAACCATATAATAACTCAGCCGTAAAGTTATCATAACTCAGCTGTCAATTGTAATTAACTCGCAACTTCTCGTATTTTGGGCGGGAACAATAACTTGCAAAAAAAATTCTGTTTTGTCGTCCTATATGTCTCTCTATATATTTCCCTTCTCTTACACCTACTCTTTCCAAACTCATACTCTCTAGAAAAACCTAATCTCATCAAGCTCTGCAAATAGGGATAACCACCCCGTTCTAAACCACGACGATGTGGTTTAGATTTTTACATGATCTCTTGAAGTTAATCCCAGAGATTCTTCAAGAATAATGGGTTCATAAGCAGCCGACATATCGCTTCATTCGCGATAATTTTAAGGAACTATGGTTTCTTATACTCGCTGTAAGGACCAAATATGTATCCATATTAGATTTAACAACAACATTAATATTTTTTATCTTCTTGTAGCAAAAAACACGTGGAATCCGAGGCATAATTTGACAGTTTGGAAACATTTTAATCTGGTGGCCAGAATGCTATTTCATTCTCAACTGCGCACGTCGAAGACGATTTGGGCGCGTCGTGGCGAGAAGCCTGAGTGGATGCTAAATAGTGTGTGGCTTGATCTGGTCAATATGTTTGAAGAGTTTGGACCTGATAATTTTGGTTTTAAAATGTAATTCGACGTGTTTATTTTGTATTTTACTCAGCCATAATTTTATATAACTCATTCGTAATGTTAAAAAGAGTAGTTGTGAGTTGGGTTCTAAATTTAAAAAAGAATATGTCTTCCTTATCATACGTTTCAGATAAGTGGATTTTTGATTTTTGCTTGTATCTACTATTTTTGAAATTAATAGGATTTCGTTCCAAAACATTATTACAGGCGACAATTCGAATGCAAATAGAGGAACGCCGAAACAATGTTGGTGTGATAACCCTCTGAAATATTTACAGATGAACAGATAAAAATCTAGGAAGATTGTTTTATTGTTGTGCAAAAGAATATAATAAGGTTAGTTTTAGTTCTTATTTGGCATGTTATGAAATCAATAAGAATGTGCTACAGAGATCTGGTTATATTGGTGAAAACATAGATATTTTATTCAAATGGACGGATGAGTGTTTGGTGGAAGAGGTTGAATATATGAAGTCAGTGATAAGTGACATGAACAAAGGCATATCGGAACTGATGTGGGAACCAAAATTCACACCATCGATTTTAATGAACGGAGGAAAGTAAAGAAAACCTTACTTTCCTTGAGGTCCGGATTTTCTACGAGAGTCGATGACCAGTGACCAATTATTGCGGAAGAATATGGAAAGATAACAAAACGAATACGATTTTCAAATTTGTGTATGAGCGTTCCAGGGACAAAAGCATACATGAAGCTGGTCTAGAAACGGGATTACAAAGTAAATTGCATGACAGATGCAGTAAAACCTAACTAAGTTTGCTAGCATAACCACCCATGTCGAGAAAAACCTATGTGAGCCGAACCTCCCTTAGAAATAGACGAAAAAGACAAAAAAGGTTTAAAAGATATCGGACTGGACCTTATGAAAGGCTGTCTACGTACCCTTTTCGAGGATCAAGCCGAATGTAGTTCAATTTAAAAAGGGTGAACAAGAGATCGAATTTCCTGTGTGAGTTCGTATAGTAATCCAGTGCCAGTCATATAAACCAAACTTGTCGAGAATATAGCTTAAGGTTTCTAAGGGCCAAAGTTCCAAGAGTCTCCAAAAATCGTCCTTGTGCTCCTTGCCTTGGATCTCCTTATATATGTCTCCAAGGTCAGCCATCTTTCCTGATTCGAGTTTATGTCTTCGCGGAAGTTTTCCATATTCTTGATCTTCATGTTTATCCTCGAAAATTTAACATTTATCTTCTTTCCATTTATCTTCTAAGAAAATCAAGTAAACTGTCATAGTAGTTGAGCTCATTCTTGGGCTGTTTTTCAACTTAAGCGTTTCTACGATTTATTTTGGAGAAATCACCTTTCGTACGAGGCTGGTTCTCGTATTGCCAATTTGCTCATGCAATTAAAATTAATCGTATAGTCGAAATATCAATGGTGTTGATATACCATGGATATTATCCACTTTTAGCCATGGAATATAAGTGTTTTAGGATATATTTACTATGATTTTGTGTCTTTTTAGAGTACTTACAGGTTCAGCAACGGTTTGGAGAAATGTGGTGATTATGGAGCTTTTTAGGTATAGAACTGCACAAATACGTCAGAAGTTTAGATATGAATGGAGACCTTTCCACGGTGATAATAATCTGACCGTTTGACACATAATATATATTTGAGATAGCTTTCCAATGCCACCGTTTTGAGCTCATTCAGCATTCTGTAGCAGATGTTATCCCCGTTTTACTCAAGAGTGGTCTGTCTGCCTCGCGAGAGGAAGTTGTCGAAGAGATGAAGGAACGTCGATCGACGACATAGACTTGGTGTCGATCGACGACACAGCCTTGGTGTCGATCGACGACAGAGCCTTGGTGTCGATCGACGACACAGCCTTGGTGTCGATCGACGACACAGCCTTGGTGTCGATCGACGACACAGCCTTGGTGTCGATCGACGACACAGCCTTGGTGTCGATCGACGACACAGCCTTGGTGTCGATCGACGACACAGCCTTGGTGTCGATCGACGACACAGCCTTGGTGTCGATCGACGACACAGCCTTGGTGTCGATCGACGACACAGCCTTGGTGTCGATCGACGACACAGCCTTGGTGTCGATCGACGACACAGCCTTGGTGTCGATCGACGACACAGCCTTGGTGTCGATCGACGACACAGCCTTGGTGTCGATCGACGACACAGCCTTGGTGTCGATCGACGACACAGCCTTGGTGTCTATCGACGACACAGCCTTGGTGTCGATCGACGGTGATGCCAGAATGCGGGCCGAGTAAATTTGAAGACCGACTTAATCCCAAAAGCCACAACAAATTACCAGAATGACCCTAGACGACTTAAACCCTATTTATATGTTTTTTAAGTCATTGTTGATGTCTATGCTTTCAATTCTATTGTTTTAGGCTTTCTCTTTGATTAGGAGAAAAGAGAGGAACTCCTTCAAAGTCGTTTTGGAACTCCATTGGTTTTATTATTCTATTTTGTCTATTCTTTCTAAGATTTTTTGTGACAACTATCATGTTGAATAGATCCACTTGTTAGATTTACGGTTAATTAGGGTTCTTGATGGATTAACCAAAACTATAGAACTTCTAAGGTGATAGATATTCTTAAAGGAATTGCTTGTAATGCTTGTGTTCTAGAGTAGCTAACTATAACCCTGAACTTAGGATTGTGGACAACTACGAAGATAGGTTCTGCACCAAAATAGATTCCCTTGAGCTAGAATTGCTAGTTACAAGCGACACTGATTTAGTTAAGACTAGTGAACCTATTGATCAACTCGTTAAGGCCTGTCTAAGGAAACATCGATCGACGCTAATCTCATAGCATCGATCGACGTTTGATCTATATCTACAACCCGAAGCTAAGATATTGGACTTAGTCAAAACATAAGACTCGCATGCGGAAGCTGGATATCTTTACATTAGAATTCGAGTTTTAGGACTGACAACCTAAGTATTCTATATAACTATAATCCTAATTTCATGAACCCTAGATCTAGAAACCATCCTTCCATCAAATAACTCCTCAATTTACTGACCAATTACTTTGTTCGACTTGCTTTACTTTTTTTTTGTTTTATAACCTATTTACCTAGCTTAATCGCGACTGCTTGAGTTTATTGTGTGTCCACACTCCTTGTGGATTCGATCCCTAACTACTACAACTGAACCTCTTATTTGAGAGAGTAAAGTCAATCCTTAGGGAATTTGAGTGGTATCAGGTGTTAAGTTAACTGTTACCATTTTATACAATTAATTTTGAACTTTCACAAAAAAAAAAAACAAATCTTTGCGGTTTTTATCATAATACTTCAACAATAAATCCAATCAAGACGAAACAAGGATCAATTTGGGTGAGAACATGAGGGTTAGTGCCGTGTCCACCCTAAGACGAGGAAGCGAGCACGATGGATCATGCCTGCCCTAGGGCAGAGAGACCCGACCATGGATCGTTCCCGCCCTAGGGCGGAGAGTCTTGGTCTTGGGTCTTGCCCGCCCTAACATCCATACAACACTCTTACATCTGACAAGTTTTCGCATTATGTCCACCCTGTTTACAATGCGAACATGTGTGTTCTTTCCTAGGACGTTTGTTCTCAAGGGCAACTTCCAAAGCAGATTTCATCCTATTATTTTTTTTAGCCTTATCGGTTGTTGACGAACAAGCGGGGGAAAGAACGGTTGGTTAGCTACGTTAACTGGAACTTTGAATGCCAAATAAACCGGCATGATTGACTCAGCGTATGCGTTTACCAAATAGCAGCTGTTATAGTAAAGACTGCACATGGATGTGCATTTTTTTTTCTTCCAAGTTCCATCAATGCAAAGACGATCCAGAAGATCCATATGTAACTTCAGCGTGATAATCATTAATCCTTTGTACCGTCACCAGTCTGGCGGCAATAACACGATCTTATTATAAATATAAAATAAATTACATTAAGGCTGACTTATGGAACCACAAAGGCGGATTTATGGAACCATAAAGGATGACTAATGAATTGTTACGGCTGACTTACATGTAGTAGTTTCTTGATACCACGCGATAGTGTGGTTAGCTGCGATCTAGCATCCTCTCTCCGTTCTTCAAACCATCTAGTCATCATAACACGTGTCGATTCTAATAATCAAACAACGTTAAGACTTTGTAGTCATTCATTTGTACCTTTTTCCCGTGAAATGAACACGCACCCACAGTTGGACATCAGATCTTTGGAGGTAGCCATGAACTTCAGGATTAATCACTTCAATCTCCTCAAAAATCATAGTAAAGTCACCCATCCTAAAACATATTGTTGCTTTTTTCACCAGACGAAAGACATAATTTTCTTTGTATCATCCCAAAATGTTTTTATATAAATGGTAAGTGCAAATTTTAGAAGCCAACGGATACACATTCCCAATTGCTTTCCTGTCTAGTTATGCCTATCCGAGATTATCGCAAGACGGTCATCGTCAGGAGCAAAAATTTTAGTTGCGTAAAAAAACAGCGCCACAAATCATCATTTTCAATATCAACCACACCAAAAGTTATTGGGAAATCTGAAAGTTATCATCCTGAACAAGTGCTATGAGAAGCACCCCTTTGTATTTACCATTACGAAACGTACCATTTACAATGAAAAATTTGGGCATGAAAGGAAACTCATTTATGCTCGCATCAAACGAGGAACACATACATGAATCTTCCAAACTCGTCGATTTGTAGACGCGTAATTGTACCCGGATTTTTCCTTCTTACCATGTATATGTAAGAAGGCAAGTCTTGAAACCCACTCTCAGGTGTTCCCTCATCGATTTCCCTTGCAAATTTCAGCGTCCTATGTGATTTCCAGTAATCCATATGTACACATGGAAAATGACACAAATAAGTCAGCCATGTTGTTTATATAACTCAGCCCTATCGTTTATATAATTCAACTGTTATGTCTATATAACTCACCGGTGTCGTTTATATAACTCAGCCTATAATTTATATACCTCAGTCCTAACGTTTATATAACTCAGCCCTATCATTTATATAACTCAGCCGCAACAAAATAATTACCTTTACACAAATCTGCTCATTGATAGCTATTCTGACACTCATAGTTTGAACAGACAGACCAACATCACTGAGAAAGTCTATGTACAACTCTCCTAAAATATCTGGTATAGCTTGTCGAGATCGATTAGGACAATCAGTTACAGAACATGTATGATCTGAATCGTAAATACAAACAAAAAATGTCAGGGAATCCCCTTGTGTATAAGCATGAACTCCCCAGAGACATCCATCAACCCAACACTTAACAATCATCAAAATAAAATTGATCCCTCACCGTAAGAAGTTTCAGCTGTCTCTCCAAATCGGCTTTACTCTTGTATTGTTGTCTTACCGCAAAGTTTAGCGAAGACATCTCAAACCTTAGAACATCTGGATTCCCTTTAGATATGCACATCGACAAGTTATGAGATCTCTTCTTAGGAGGTAGCATCGGTGATTCTTCGTCTTGTGTTGGAGACTCACCGTATGAGCTGAATTTATCATCTTCAGATGATGCACCATCGAGTCGTTGAACATATCAAATCGGCTTTGAAATTCATCATCTTCTTTGTCTTGTGTTGGAGACACACCGTATGAGCTGAAGTTATCATCTTTGTCTTTGTCGTCATGTTTTTCCTCCAAACTGAAACCATAATAACCCCCACCGTAATCTTCGTATCTAGATTCAGATTCTAAGCCTTCTACTTCTGAGCCAAAACTAAATAACCTTTTACTCTTCTCTCTCGTTCTGTCATTCCGAGTAATTTCGCTATCCTTTTCTCCGTAATCTCCACATATAGACATAGCTGTTCAATTTTTCTTAGGCTTAGAAAACCATCAACTGTCGAGTATTGGAGACGTAAGGTGGTGGAGTATCGTGCACCAAGATTTATTCGAGAACATATAGCTCAGCTGAATCTGATGGCTCGACTTATTCAATTCGTAATCATCGAGTACCAACTTTGCGAGTTCTTCATGTGTTGTTTCTTCGTCTATATGCAGAAACTCTACACCCTCTACTGTCAGCATTGAATACATATCTGTTTTTCTTAACCCATTTACAAGAAACAATAATTACCGGATCCATAAGATCTCATTGAACGATGAATGAAAAGAATAATAATGAAGAAGATAGATGAAGAAGATGAAGAAGAAGACACGGCGTCTGTAACATAAACCTAATTTGATTGTTGTAACGTTAATAATTACATGTCAAATAAGATCTGATGACATAGACAATCGGAGCTGATGACATGGAAAATCGGTAAGTCAGCCGCCAAACGAACACATAACTCAGCCTAAATAAATTAGCTATCAAGTACAGTGTAAGTCCGCCGCAATGTGAATACTATTTCAATAATTAATCTTTCACTAATAAATCAGCCGTAATAAGGCTGGAAAATATGAAGTCATCCGTAAAAAGGCTGGAAAATATTAAGTCAGTCGTCTCGTCTAATAAATCAGTTGTCAAATATATGATATTCTAGTAATTAATTTTTCTATAATAAGTCAATCGTAATTAGACTGAGTTTACTGTTAATCCAGTCAAATATGGTTGATTATATGTAACTAAACAGTAACTACCTCCCATATCTCAGCCGTAAATTTAATAACTCAGCCCCAGCCGGAGAAACATAACTCAACCGTGTCTTAACTACAACTCATCCAAATTTTCAACAAATCAGCCAGCCGATAAATCAAGCATAACTTCTGTTTAAAAGTCAACCATTATCTCATAAATCAGCCCAATTTCTTTAAATCTGCAGTCACAAACGGCTGACTTATATTGTAAATCAACCCATATCTCATAATTGAGTTACAGCTATATAAAAATGGAAATATGCCTAAATTGCTTAGAGGGCTAGGTTTTCTAAATTGCTTAGAGGGCTAGGTTTTCTAAGAAAAGTTTTGTGTATGCGTATTGTGCCTTGGCTCTCCTTATAAATCTCTCCAAGTTTGCTCGTCTTTTCCCTTTTTGCCCTCGATCAGAATTTATCCCTTCGCGAAAACTATCCTTTATCCTCCCAATCTTCATGTTTATCCTGGAAATTCGATATTTATCTTATTTCCATTTATTTTCTGTGAAAAGCAAATAAACCGTCATAGTAGTTGGGCTCCTTTTCGTCTAGAGTTGTAAATGGGGTTTTGCCGCGTTTTGGACCTTCTTGGGCCGTTTACCAACTTTAGCGTTTTTACAAAAAGTTTCGGAGACGTCTCTCTTTGTATGATGTGGGTTCTTGTATTTGTTAGTTTTCTAAGGTAGTGAGAATCAATCATATAGTTGATATAACAATGATGTTAAGTTAACAGTATTATTTTATACGATTAACTTTAAACTTTTATGAAGAACGAGACTTTGCAGTTTTTATCTTAAAAGTTCAGCGGTAAATCCAATTGAGATGAAACAATGATCATTTTGATCAAACTTCAAAGGCTAATGTTGTGCCCGCCATAAGGCGGGGAAATGAGCATCTCAGTTCATGCCCACCCTAGGGCAGGGTAAATTTTGGATTGTGCCCTCCCTAGGGCAGGGTGGATTTTGGATTGTCCCCGCCATATGGCGGGGGAGGATTGAGAGGATTGATCAAGGATCGTGCCCGCCCTAATTCAGGTTGGATCGCGGACCATGCCCACCCAAGGATGGGGAGGACAGGGAATGGATCGTGCCCACCCTAGGTGATGCGGACATCAAATCATCAGTTTAACCAGAGGTTCACCAAACTTCCCAGAAAGACCACCTAGGAAGTATCAGCGATATAGGTCCAGTACAAGGAGCATATATCGACAACAAGAAACCAATTTTAATGGGTTTTACACTCAAGAAGGAGTCCAGCCAATTGGAATTTCCATAAAATCTTAACGGACCAAGAAGTTATGGATTTTACAAGTCAGACTATCTTCTCAGCATCCAATGGGCCAGTCCAGCCATATTCTGGTCCAAACACGAATGGGCCTCGACCAAAGGAATTATATATGTCAACGAGGGCCTATTAGGAGTCCAGATCAATAGGAACCAAGCTCTAAATCCAATTCAACCAAGAGATCCACTTGGTTTGCTTGATTGTCCAAAACCGGCCAAACCGACATTGATTTGGGGAAGCCTTCAACCAATTCGATTTGGTATGACCAAACTTATTTGTGGGAACCAGGAAACACTCTAAGACAACCAGAAGACATCAAAGACGTCCTTAGCTGCACCAACACCCAGGAGATCAGGCGGATTCTCTTGCAATCATAATTGCCATATTTGGAGCAAATCGACATAAATGTCCAATAGCTCTTTTTGTTCAAACCAGGAACATGATCAGCTCCTATCCAGCCATCAAGAAGATTTCGATGATGCTTTGTTATCCCATAAAGCCATCCAGGTTCAAGGAAGATCAAGCATTCAATTCATGGACAAATAATTATAACTCCAACGGCTATATTATGTCCATGATCAGTCCATTGATTCTTTTGTCTTTATTTTCGATTTAGTTTCTTTCCTTGTATTTTTTATGACCATTTGGTATTTTCTATAGTCCCCTAGGAGATCTTATACAAGATCCAGTCATCTATCATATGTAAACATCCATCTTTGAAAGTAATATGAATTATTCAGTTTTTTTAGTTTTGTCAAAACTATTGTTCTAAGTCTTTTGAGTGTGTGTGAAGCAGCTCCAAAGCACCTTGACTTATCAAGGCTCCTTTACATAGAGTCTTGTGGCATCCTCAATCTACTAACCTATACATTCCATTCGTTTGCTAAGCTTGAGAGTGCACACATCTAGCAAGCTTTTGCCCCATCCCATCCACTTCGATCATCCATTGTTCTCGTCGAAGAGTGTCGTACGACCAGTTTGCCAGGATACATCAGTTCATTTCAAGTCCATACTCCATCCACTGAGAATTCAGGAAGATTATCGTACGACCAGCCTTCTTGTTTCCACCGTTCATCCACATCATCATCTTCCCCGATCTTCCGGTCAGACCACCTCCATCGCTCCATATCTCGCCCACTTCATCCATCCGGTCGATCCAGAACCAAGATCCATATTGGCTCGTGAAATATATGGTATCAGATCTCAAGCTCCTGAAGCAGGTTCATTCTATCATTGCATCATTCATCTTGCGTGCATTTGTTTTCATCAAAAACCGAAAATCCATAAAAACTGTCTTTTGTTTCAAGTTTTGTTTTTGCGTTTGTTTTTGTGTCTTTCTGTTCATCCTTTTAAAACCCACGAAAAATAAAAAGTTGTGTTTGATTCATTACAATTTAAAAATCCCAAAAGAAAGTGTTTTTTCCTTTTTGTTTTTGTTTCCATAATCAAAAATCTCATAAAAATTGCTATTTTGAATTTGTTTCCTTTTGTTTTCATATCATTCAAAAAAAAAATCTAAAGAATCATTCTAGTTATAGATTCATACCATGTTAGTTGAATCATTTGGTGCATATCATATTGCTGCGATTAAAAAAACATTTAGGAGCATAATTTATATTATTTGCATATTTTATGTTTCTTTGCATTTCATCTAAAGAAAATTCAAAAACAAAAATCAGTTTTAGTTTTTGCATTCCATATTTCTTTCCATTTGTATTTATTATCATATCATATAGTTTCATTTCGAGATTACCTTCAGAATACTAAAAGAAAAATAATTTTTTATATTTTACTTCATTTCGCTTCACATTGGCATATTTTCTCAGTTTGGTTTTAACTAGTTTTGCATTATTTCATTGGTTCTTGTTTGACCAGAATTTCCCTATTCTTCACTTGATCTTTTAGAATGTTTGCAGGAAGAAATAGGAGAGAAAGGACACGGCCAAACTCTAGAGGCTATACTGAGCCAACAGTTTGCGGTTCTAAAAAGACTCAAAAATCACACTGATCGGTTGGAGGAAAGAAACAAGGCACAAGGCCAACGACCACCAGATCCTTCAAGGAAATGTTGTTAATTCTCGGTTTTATTATAAATCCCATGCTGATAAAGTTGAGCTTTTTAAATTTTCAGGAAAAAGAGGTTATCTAAGATGGGAGAGAAACCTTGATGAGTGGTTTTACTACAACAACATCCAGAAAAAGTAGAGGTTGTCTTATGCCATTGATCATTTAAAAGATTATGCTTTGAAATGGTGGGTACAAGAAGAGGATGATAGGTGGTTCTACAAGGAGCTAACCATCAAAACGTGGAAAGCTCTTAAGGAAGTCATAAGGTATGAGTTTGCACCAGATCTTACAAACTCTCAAATCCAAGAACTATATCCAAGGAGGTATCCTACTCATGGTTCCAAAGAAGCAAGACAATCTGTTCCAAAAAAAGGTCAAAGAGACTTGTCTCACCAAGCCAACTTTCAGCCAAACCAGGGAAACACCATTGTCCCTTGCTTAGACCCGAAGAGTGCCATCCTAGAGGCCATGGAGATGAGTAAAGGTGTGGGCCAAAACACTTTGATCATGATCAAAGAAAAATAAGAACAAGCTAATGTACAAGTAAAGGCTAAGGTAAGTCATATACTTGATAACTTGGTCCACAAATCATCTTCCACTTGTATGATGCACTTGTCTTTGTCAAAAGATGAAAATGTAGGTCTTGAAGAGCATAAATCCAATGAAGAGGAAGTATCATAAGTAATTCTTATGATGGACCAGATTAAAGCTCAAGACACAATGCAGTCCATGATGCTTAAAGAAGCAAAACCAGTGATCAAAGTATCAAACCAAGGTAAGTGTCTAGCACCATCTTTAGATACTGGTTTAAACTTGTATATTCTCGGTACAGGGATACCACATGAGAGATATATGCTTACTGAAGTTCCACCGAGTGAACCAGAACATGAGGTCAATCAAAATTCACACCACAAGTGGAAACCTAAATCTGCACAAAAGATTGTTCAAGTGCCAAAGTCTGAGGTAAATTTCACTTTAAACCATAATGTTCTTAGTGAATCCATGACAAGATTAAATCACTTGTCTTGTCCAAGGGAAAGTGAAATAGGTACAGGAAACCAAGGAGTGTACACTGCCCAGAAGAAAGATACACTAAGCATGATGTTTTTAGTTTCTGACCAGAAACTAAAACAAGGCGGTTTTGAGTCTTTGCAATTCAAATCCACCAATGCTGAGGTAATATTTGGTAGTATCATGTTCTTAACATCTCAGTACTTAGATGTAATACACTTGTTCTTTTCAAAAGTGCCAAAAACATATTGTAGATCAAGTTGGAAGCAAAATGCCACAAGTCCAATTCAAGTGAGAGATCAACTTAGTATGGGTCAGGGACATTTCCTAGTAGCACCCACGTCCTACTGGTCAGATACACACGACCACACTCCACCTGCCCAGGAGAAGAGTCCAAAGATTATTCTAAGTCCAATGAGTGGATACAAGCCAAACAAAGAACATGAAGTTACTTCTGCCACAGCTGACTTTAAGGTTAACTGTTCTTTGTTTTCATTAGCTTATAAGTTTCTTCCCATTGGTATATTACACTTGTCTTTGCCAAGATTTTGTTATCCAGGGATAAGACCAGAAAGAGTACATCCAAACCGGGATAAAATCTTGAAAGAAGAAGCCTCAGCCATGAAATCAATAGATGCTGTCCAGAAACTAGATCAAAGAGATGCTGAATCAATGTCATTCAAATTCAGCCTCATCAATGTAAGTTTCTCTGATCTTAAAATGTCCATGACACTTGATTATCTAGATATAATGCACTTGCCTTTTTTATAAATTTTTTATCCAGGAATAAGACAAGAAGAAGGCCATACCAACCAAGATCAAAGGTTGCAAGAAAGGCAGCCATCAAACCAAACATGTCCAAATAAAAATATCAATCTTCATAACACATTCTATTCATGAGACTCCAGTATTGGATATAATTCACTTGGTTTTTGTCCAGAATGTTGAGAATTTTTCAGGTTGCAAAGAAGATATCTTCAAAGAAATCCCACTGGATACTCTTTTGTTGCTTGGACAATCAACCCCAAAGATGGTCAAGAACAAGGCTAGAAGAAGTGTGAGAGACCATCAACTCCAGAAAAGATTCACTGACCATGTCCTAAGCAAAGGCGTGATCATGTCCTATCTTCTCAAAGAAGAACCACTTGATCCACAATCCATCCACAAGCCGAAACAATACCAAGGTAAGATTTTAGAATCTCAAAATAGAATAAAGCTGACTTGCTCTATCTTGTTGCAGGTTATACAGTTTCGAGGTCAAAAATTTGTCAAGGGGGAGGGTATGATGCGAAACATCACATCATCAGTTCAACCAGAGGTTCACCAAACTGCCCAAACCGACCACCTAAGAAATACCAGCGACATAGGTCCAGTCCAAGGCTAATGGGTTCTACACTCAAGAAGGAGTCCATCCCAATTGGAATTTCTAGAAAATATTAATGGACCAAGAAGTTATGGATTTTACAACCCAGGCCATCTTCTCAGCATCCAATGGGCCATGCCAGCTATATTCTTGTCCAAGTAAGTCCAAACACAAATGGGCCTCGACCAAAGGCATTTTCTATGTAAAGGAGGGCCTTTTATGAGTCCAGATCAAGAGTAACCAAGCCAGAAATTCAATCCAACCAGAAGATCCACTTGGTTTGCTTGATTGCCCAAAACCGGCCAAACTGACATTGATTTGGGGAAGCCTTCAACCAACTCAATTAGGTACGACCCAAACTTATTTGTGGGAACCAGGAGACACTCTAAGACAACCATAATACATCCAATACTTTCTTAGCTGTACCAGTACACAGGAGATCAGGCGGATTCTCTTGCAATCATACTTGCCATATTTGGAGCAAACCGACATAAATGTCCAACAGCTCTTTTCTGTTCAAACCAGTAACGTGATCAGCTCCTATCCAGCCATCAAGAAGATTCCCATGATGATTTCTTATCCCCTAAAGCCATCCAGGTTCAAGGAAGATCAAGCACTCAATTCATGGACAAAGAATAATAACTCCAACGGCTATATTATGTCCATTATCAGTCCATTGATTCTCTTATCTTTATTTTTGGTTTAATTTCTTTCCTTGCATTTTTATGACCGTTTGGTCTTGTCTAGAGTCCCCTAGGATAGCTTACAATAGCTCTAGTCGTCCATCATTTGTAAACACCCATCTTCGAAAGTAATATGAATTATTCAGTTTTTTTAGTTTTGTCAAGACTATTGTTCTAAGTCTTTTGAGTGTGTGTGAAGCAGCTCCAGAGCACCTTGACTTATCAAGGTCCCTTTCCATAGAGTCTTGTGGCATCTTCAATCCACTAACCTATCCATTACATTCGTTTGCTAAGCTTGAGAGTGATACACATCTAGCAAGCTTTTGCTCCATCCCATCCACTTCGATCATCCACTGTTCTCGACAAAGACTGTTGTACGACCAGTTGGCCAGGATCCATCAGTCCATTTCACGTCCATCTTCCATACACTGAGAATTCAGGAGAGTGTCGTACGACCAGCCTGCTTGTTCCCACCGTTCATCAACATCATCATCTTCCCCGATCTACCGGTCAGACCACCTCCATCGCTCCATATCTCGCCCACTTCAACCATCCAGTCGATCCAGAATGAAGATCCATCTTGGCTCGTGCAACACTAGGGCGGGGAGGATTGATCTTGGATCGTGGCCACCCTAGGGCAGGGTTAATTTCAGATTGTGCCCGCACTAGGGCAGGGAGGATTGATCGCGGATCATGCCCGCCCTAAGGCGGGTTTAATCACGGAGAATGGGTGCACTAGGTCGGGGAGGACCGGTCATAAATTGTACCCGCTTTAAGGCAGGTTGGATCGCTGATCGTTCCTGCCATAGGGCGGGGAAGACCGGTCACATATTGTGCCCGCCCTAGGGCGAGGTGGACCGAGGATTGTGCTTGCCCTAGTGCGGGGAAAAGGACGCGGTACTCGGATGGCTATGTCTGGATAAGAGATGGTCGCGGATTGGGATAGTTGAGATGAGGAGAAGTTATAATGATTCCTCGTATATTTGCAATCTTGGGAGTCGTTCGTTTAAATATTGAGTAATCTTTGTCGAGGACTTGCTCCTTTGAGTTCTTCACGAATCATACAAAGTTTTAATTCTGTCGTGTTCTTTTCTTTAAGGAAGGAAAAATTTTCCGTTATGGTTTTCAAGCATTGATTCCGTCGTAACCGATTTTGACCCCAATAGTTAGCCCCCCAGCTCGCTAGAATCGTTTGCAACGTTCTTGCAAGGCGTGTTAGGAACATTAGGTAACTTAGGCGGAATTAATGACTGGAAGACCGAATGCTAAAGCTATAGTAACTTTCTACTTTTATAAATATGTGGAGTAAGTTTTCAAATTCTTTACTTGCTTACTTCCACAAGAAATTTTCTCTAAGGTATAAATCCTTCTCTCTCTTCCTTCTTTCTTATTTGCATCATGTCTTCAAGTAAGAAAGCTTCTGAAGGTGCTCTGACCTCTTCTTTTGATCAAGAGAGCTCGTGTGTTAAGGAAGGTGAAATCAATTCAAAAGTTGAGTTTATGCCGTATTTCCTTGACCCTAAAGAGGGCACAGAGTATTGGCGTGCGACTTGTGAAATGGAATCGCCACCGCCTGAATCGTGGTGTACTTTGAGACCTACGATTAGGGAAGTAGTTGATTGACCAAGCTGAAGCACCTACCCCTTCCTCCACATTGTCTGTGTTTTTTGCCAAGTTCCGCAAGAGGTAGTGTTTCGAATCCCAGTGCATGGGGAATGGGCTGATGCTCCGCCCGAAGGCTACTTTACGTGTTATGAGGTGCCTACTTTATGCTGTCGCTTGTGGTTTCTTTTCCCGGCTATCATAGTTCTATTTTTGGCACGCTTTCGGATGTCGATAAGTCAATTATCCCCCGGCGGATTGCAGCACCCTTGACGCCAATTATCTTGACGCCTTCCTTCAGGCGCAAAAAGTAGGGGGTGATATTTACGGTCTTAAGCCGAGGCAACACATGATAATAATCAAGTCAATCGGTTCCAACTTCCACAGATGGCAGAAATTCTTCTTTTTTGTCCGCGTAGACAGTGCCTCCGTCGCGGAAGAATGTTTTACCATTTTTCAAAGTGGATGGAGTCAAAATGGTAGCTTGGTCAGATATCTCGGCGCTTATTTTTTTCCCGATATCTTACCGTGCATCTTTTTCTATGTTTTGCAGTTTGCAATCTCATTCCTCCGCATCTCGAAGACTTGACAGTCGTTAGAGACCTCCTTCACGGCGACCCATTTTACTGGGGATTCTTCTATCCTGAACGGGTTTGTTTGGCAGTGGTGTACCACCATTCCCGATCTCAACCTCAAGCATTCACAGAAGAAGACTCTGATCCAAACATGGAGAAATTTATTCCTTACGAAGTTCCCGAAATGAGAGAGAGGGAAAGGTATCCCAAGAAGAAAGGGACTGCCTTTGATGGTGATAACGCTGCCGCGGAAGAGCTTGATCTGCCTGAATGGTATCATAACATTATTCCCAGTGATGGGAGTGGTACCAGTCAAGTCCCTCCGTCGGAGTATGAACTAGAAGATAATGACCTTAACGACTTTTTCACCTTGCTACCTGATCATTCCGACCAACCTCCAGCCATGGACGAGTAAGCTAGATCGGAAAATATCACGGAAGCCTCTCGAATGTGTATGGGGGTTAGTTTTTACACCTTTCTAGTTTTGTTGCCAAGTTCCTTTTTAACTCTTGAAAATTTTCAGCGCCTTCACTTAATGGATGAGGCTCTCAAGACAAGTTATCAGGAAGCGGGGACCTATCGCTTCAAGGTCGAAGCGGTCAAGATGGAGATTTCTCGTTTGCAAGGTGAAGCTGAAGCTCGCAACATTCATGATAAAGAACTGGCTTTGAAGCAATGCCAAAGCGCTTCTTCGCACGGAGAAGAAGGGAAAGCGTGAGGCTGCTGCTGTTGTCAAAAATCGCTCTGTCAAATTTGGGGGCGAGTTCGGGGAGTTTAAGAGAGATCAGAAGACCGTTGGAGACTATCGTGAGTGCCAAGGTTCTGTTGGCGGTCAGTGGCGTACACAGCGCTGACTACGTCTATCAGACCGAGATGGACAAGATGTTGGGGTTTATGAAGAGCTATATGAACACAGATTCGGCGATTCCTCGGATTGAGGAAAGGATTTGGGAGCTCTGGGCCCCTATTCCTGTTTCGCCCGACTCGGAGGAAGTTGGGGTTGATGTTGCGGGGATAATGGCGAGGTGTGCCAACCTGCGAATGAGTTTGGTGTTTCCATGTCTGGAAACTTTGATTATGAGCCCTGATGGGTATTTGTATTTAAGGGGAGTGTGTTCCCTTGTTATGAGGTTTTATATTTTATGTGTTGGTATGTACAGGACTTGCCCGTTTAGGGTTTTAAATAAATTTTGTCTCGTAGCTTTAACTTTTTCAAGGATAAAACGTCAACGAGAGTGAGGGAGTGTGAGTAGGTTCCCTAGTTCCTTCGCTCTATTGGATCGTGATACTTAGAGTTGTATTAAGATGGATTTTTGTGTAGCTTAGAAACGAGAAAGATTTCATAAACATCTTAGTATCGACGAAGAGGCAAGTTTTTGTATCTCATATCAATGATAATATGCCTTTGAGAGACTATAGAAGAGTTAGGGCAAGACCTAGGTTTACTTTCGTGTCCTGGAGTATCCGGGGTCAATCCCGGCGTACTTGACTCGTTTTACGATTTCAACATGATTCTGTTTCGATATTGAAATCTGAGATAGGTTCTCGGCTTATATAATTTGCATCATTCGGGAATCGAGTATCTTCTCGAAGATAGTTTTTAAGTCTTCGGAAGTACTGACCAAAATTTTGGATTTCTAGAGAGCGCTTATCCTTATATGATGTTTGAGGACCAATTCTATGAGAGGAGCAGGTCGGGCTAAAAGGTCCGTTGGAGAACAATTGATTTGTCGGTCGGGGCCAGTCTACGGATGTGGTGTAAGAGAAAGTACTTGTATGTTCTAACATGAGTTAGTTGTCAATTTATAGTCGCGTACGAACTTTTTGTGAGTTCGAATATGGAGTAATATTTCCGAGAATTCATGACATCTTGCTTTTTCCCAAAAATATAATTCTTCTTCTAGTGAATGTGATTTTCTGTTTGAGAAAATGCATTTTAAGAGAGTTTGTTTTGTGTTTTGGTCGGGAGTGTTTTTGACTATGGCCATAAAACGTTTTGGTTTGTAGTAGTTTTTGCGAAAGTGTTTTTCTTTTTTGTTGAAGTTTTCTTTCGTATATCGCTTTTTAGTGTGAAACTTTTGCAGGTTTTAGAGATGGTTTTAAGAGGGTTGACTTCAACCAAGGAATGTTTAGTGAAGAATTCAGAATTTGTTTGATGACGAGTTGATTTCTCGTTTTTGGATTATGAGATGATCGTTTGTTTTACTTGGGCGTTTTTAAGCGAATCTTGGATTTACTATTGTAGCCGTGAGTAAATAGTGAGATGGAATATTTTGGCGGTAAAGAGATTTGCGAGACTAAAAGTCGTACAGTGTTTTCTTATTGCCAAAATTTTTTTTAAAATATCGAGTACAAGGGCGAATATTTAAAACTTGTGGGAGTATTTGAGTATACGTATATGTACCCACTCCTCCCCTTTTTAGAGAGGGGGATAGCTGACTCGTTTTACAACAAGCTGTGTATGTACCCCTTTCGGGGATCAAGCCATATCATAGTTCAGTTGGTTGATGTGAGTATTTTACTCATTGGTCGTGGTTGCGTCGATCGTTTTAGTCATGTTGACTGTTATGGGATTGGCGACTTTTTCCGGATTTGGTTCTTCCGGATTGCTAGTAGCATTTGGCTTGGAGACTTGGTCGTTTTCCACAGCAGTTGCTTGGGTGGACGATTATGGATCGTCTTTGGTTGGAGAGTTTTCAGGCAAGAGCTGAGTAGTCTTCACACTTTTTGGTTTGACCATAGTGGTCGTGGTGATCTGTTGCAGCTTGTGTTTGGTCAGGAAGCAGAGCCGCGACTGTTTTTGACTTCCATAGATTGCAGCGACTCCGTTGGGAGTTTGGAACTTGATGCCTAAGTGATATGTAGAAGGGACCGCTTTCATGGCGTTTATCCATGGGGTTTCCTTGATCACACTATAGATGGCAGGGTTGTCGACAACAAAGAAGTCCATGATTTTTGTGACTTCTTTCGCCATGAACGGGAGCTTGATCGATCTGAGAGTCATTGTCGTTATGCCAGAAAAAACAGTTAGCGGTTTTGGTGTTGGGACGGCTTCTCTTAGTTTGATGTTCATCCTTTGAAGGGTCTCGCAGAAGATGACGTTGACGGTGCTTCTCGTGTTGACCAGAACTCTACTGACTTTGAGATCTCTGATCACGAGGTCGATGACGAGTGCATCGCAGTGAGGTTTGTCGATTCTGATGGTTTCTTCTTCCTTGAATGTAATTGTGTCGTTCGGGGTGTCAAGGGGTGGAGACCAGCTAGGCCAGATTGATCTTATTTCGGCTTTTGCTGGTAAGCCTTAATGGACAAGACGGAGTCGTGGTAGAACTGTGATCCTCCGATAATCATGTTCACCCTGCTACGATTGTTGTCCTTTCCTTTTCCCGTCATGCCTTCTTCCGTATTTTTTGCCTGACTGATTTTCTTGGGAACTGTTTTCCGGTGGAGTATTCTTATCAGTCTTTGGTGGGCAATCAGTATCTCGAATGAGATCCTTTATGCTCTTCGCCTCGGAGATTTCCCCAGCGAGGAGTTTTGCAATCAGCCTCCGAGAACTTTGCAGTTTGTGGTGGAGTGTCATCTTGTCTAGTGGAACTTGCAGAAGGTGTTATTGTCATACTGGTTGTTTTAGATCCTGGTATTCCCTGACGCTCTTCCTTGTTCGGAGTTGATGGTGTAGTTGTGTGCCTCCTGGACATCTTCTCCCTCGTGATGGACAGACTTGTCGTTACGAGAGGATCTCTTTCTCGACTTCTGCTTTGACGCCGCATCCTTTGAAGATGCTTTGGCGGGTTATGCTTTTGCCAGAGGACTTTCATCTCTTCTTCGATGATGATGAAGTTTCTCGCCTTATGAAGAGAATCTTGGATTGTGCGTGGTTTTTTGAGGGATATCTACTTCCTGAACTTCGATTTTGAACATAGTGTTTTCCTCACCGTGTCGATCACCACCTTGTCGCTGATTTCACTGACTCTCGATATTACTATCTTTAATTTGTTCATGAAATCGTGCAATGGTTCGTCTTCCCTTTGAGACAGGCTCCAAAGGTCGGCGTCAGAAGTTTCTCTATCCATGAACATGGAATACTGCTTGAGAAATTATGATGCAAGTTGTCGGAAGCTTCTGATAGAGTTTTGCTTTAAGCGAGAAAACCACTCGAGTGCAGCTACCAGTAGGTTTTCGACAAAGAGGAGGCAATAGCCAGTGTCTCTTTTGCCGTTCCTGAGTTTGGCCTTTCCCATTGCAATCTGGAAAGCTTGCATATGTGCTTTTGGGTCGGTTGTGCCGTTGTACACGGGAATTTTGCTCTTCCTAGGGTCCGAGAAGTTTTTCTCGGTAATGCGAGAAGTGAAAGGAGTTTTCTAAGCCTCCTCAAGGAGTCTATCGATCTTGGGTGCAGCGCTAGTAGCGTGGTGAATCTGCAATTTTACCGCCTTCACCTCTGCAGCAATCTTTGAGATATACGCGAAGATCGTGCATATCATTAAGATCACCATCAGCAGTTCTTCAAGCTTGTCGGCGTTTGCTGTGACTGATCCGTGCCTGGTCCTCAACTAACTCTTCTTGTTCAACCCAGAAGATATTTTCCTCTTCTTCAGTCATGGGTTTTTTGAAAGATGAGTTCCACCAGGCAGACCGGCTTCGTGTCCTCCTCGGATGCACGTCAGCGTTGATGTGCTCGACTTTGTTTTCTTTGGTTCCATGTGCGGGAGATGGAAGATCTTCCGCAGTGGGTAGTGCTGCAACAGGAGTTACTTCGCCAGGGCTTTGTTCCAACGAATTTCTCTATGTGTTTGCGTACCTGTCTAGCGGGGTCTCAAAATTGAGTCTTCTCCCGCTGCAGACTTTTGGAGCTCCACCCGGAAGGATGCCCCTGGTGGACCTGTTAAGCAAGGGAACTCGTTAGCTTATCATGTTCGTCCGTCTTCTTTTGGATGGACGTGAACATCTCCTTCATCTGCTTGAACGCTGCGGTGTTTGCATCTGCGTTGACCGTGGAAACGTTCGCAGCTGGAGTCTTTTCAATTCTGGCGTCGACAGGATTGTCGCCGCACGGTTGTTGATTGTCGTTAGCGTCTGTCAACATGATTGACTGAGCGTGTTGCGGCTGTGAGTTAGATTGATTTGTACCACCCTCCTTCTAGCGCCAAGCTGTAGGAACCAAAATTTGCACCATAGATTTCGGTGATCAGAGGAAAGCTAAGAAACCTTATCTTTCTCTGAGGTCTCGGATTTCTGCTAAGCCACACGTCAAACAGTCAATTACATGTAAAACAAACAAAAAAAACAAAGATGAATCGAAATAGAGAGCAAAGAAGGTCTTATTCTGAATCTGCGAAGAATGATTACAACAGGTAAGAGCCTTTGGCCACAAGAGCTGACAGCGAGTTCTCTAGTTTTAGTAACCTAAGACTGCAAAAAACTAATTGGATCGCAGCTTGATACAAACGGAAATATGCTTAAATTGCTTTGAGTGCTAGGTTTTCTAAGAAAAGTTATATGTATGCGTCTTGTGCTTTGGCTCTCCTTATATATCCCTCCAAGGTCGGTCGTCTTTTTCTCTTTCTGCCCTCGATCTGAGTTTATCCTTTTGCAAAAACTATCCTTATCCTCCTGACTTTCATGTGTATCCCAAAAACTCGACATTTATCTTATTTTCATTTATTTTCTGCAAAAATCAACTAAACAGTCATAATAGCTGGGCTCCTTCTCGTCTAGAGTTATAAGTGGGGTTTTGCCGCGTTTTGAACCTTCTTGGACTGTTTCTCAACTTTAACATTTTTACGATTTTTTTCAGCGACATGTCTCTTCGTATGATGGTGGTTCTCATATTTGTTAGTTTTTCAAGGCAATGAGAATCAACCATATAGTTGAGATAACAATGATGTTAAGTTAACCGTTATCGAATTATACGATTATTTTTGAACTTTTGCGAAATACGAGACTTTGCGGGTTTTATCGTAAAAGTTCAACAGTAAATCTAATCGAGACGAAACAAACATTAATTTGATCAAACTTCAAAGTCTAATGTTGTGCCCTCCATAAGGCGGGGAAAAGAGCATCTCAGATCGTCCCCGCCCTAAGGAGGATTGGATCAAGGATTGTTCATGCCTTATGGCGGAGAGGATCCATCGCGGAACGTGATGGCCCTAGGACAAGTGGATTTTTTATCGTGCCCGCCCTAGGGCAAGGAGTATCGATCGTGGCTCATGCCCGCCCTAAGGTGGGGTGGATTTCGGATCGTGCACAACCTTGGGGGGTGGATTTTGGATCAAGCATGCCCTACGGCGGGAAGGATCGACCGCATATTGTGCATGTCCTATGTTAGGTGGATTTTGGATCATGTCCGCCCTAGGACGGGAATGATCGATCGCAAATTGTTCCCGCCCTAGGGAGGGGTGGATTTCGGATCGTGCCCACTCTAGGGCGGGGAAGATTGATCGCAGATCGTGTCCGCCCTAGGGCTGGTTGGATCATGGAATGTGCCTGCCCCAGGACGGGGAGGGCCGGTCATGTATCGTGCCTGCCCTAGGGAGGGGAGGATCGATCGCGCATCGTACCCGTCCTAGAGTGGGGTAGATTTTGGATCGTGCCACCCTAAGACGGGATGAATTTCAGATTGTGCCCGCCCTAGAACGGGGAGAATCGATCGCAGATTGTACCCGTCCTAGGGCGAGTTAGATCGCGGATTGTGCTCGCCTAAGGGCGGGAGGACCGGTCATGGATCGTGCCCGCCCTTAGGCGGGTTGGATTTCAGATCGTGCCCGCCCTAGGGCGGGGAAGACCAGTCACGGATCGTGCTTGTCCTATGGTGGATCTTGCCTGTCCTAAGGTGGATCGTGCTTGCACTAGGGCAGAGAAGAGGTCGACTGCTCTTTTCTTTTTGTGGTTTTGATGCTTTCTGAGGGTGTTATCTGAACGCATCTAAATAAGAACTCTAGATGTGAAAGGATACATCATATACTTGATCATGTGTGTGCTGTTTCTTGACAATGTATTTCTAAAGATAGAAATCTACCTGAAATAGAGCTTCATCTCTTTTGACACCTTCCGGTTTAATATACTTTAGTACACATAGATGCTACATTACATACATACATATATAATGTTGAGGATGACGATGTATACTAAGCCTAACATCATCATATTTCTCAACATTATGACATAACACAGCCATATGCCAAGAAGATGCCTTCTTCAACGTCACACCAGATAAAACACCAACACGGCTATCATAACCAGCACCCAAGCAACAACGTCCCACCTCGCTCGGTTTATGGACTTAATCGAGTAAATACCAATAAAGCAACTCGACATTGATATATTGTTTTCTTCACCAATGTCATTCTGTAATGGCAGTTTCTGTAACAGTGATTGCATGTGTTTGTCTACTATGCTGGGTAAAGGCAGTACTCTGGTGGTTGTGGACTCTGATTGAAGCTTGGGGACATCGATCAATGTATTACCGGAGTCTGCTGGATCATCTAGCTTGACTATGTCATCCCTCAGGATATCCGCATAGAAATCTTCTTCACTAGGAACCTAGAAACATAGGAAAAATCTCATAAGACTTAGATTATGAATCAAGACGTAAACCATTTGGTGAAAGAAGAAGATCAACCTGTGGATTATGTGAAGATTGCGAAGATTCTGCTATTTCACTGAGTATTTCATGCCCTGATTCACCTGATAAGTAATAATCAACCATATTTTCCCAAACAGAAATACTTTCTGAAACCGTTTCATTCTGCAAGTTTGTGTTGTTGTCAAGTGATAAACTTGGCTGGGGTGGTGGCTTTTGAGTCGTAGCTCCTTGAAATTCTGTATTCCTCCTAAGCCGGCAAATAACCAGCGCATCCTATATAAGAAATTGAAGAAACATAAGCTAATCATGAAGAAAAGTTTAAAGAAACAGAATTGTAGTAATTACTAGTGATACTCCAAGCATGCAGTACTCATGCATAATCCATTCCGTTCTTCCTCCTTTTGGCGCACGCCCAATGTGGAAGACAAGCGTCCTCTTTGTTCCAATGACCTCAGAACCAGACTTGACGTTACGTTCTTTGCCTGTGGCTTTCCAGTATCCCATCTTGGTTGCTCTTCTGTTCTGTGAACCGTGTGGATACTTCTTACCACGAGCACAGAAGAAGAACCATTCGTTGTCAGATTTAACGATTGATTTATCTGCCAAATACAAGAAATTGTTGAACAAAAAAAACAGAGAAACATAAACTTTACTCAAGAAGAAGAAAAGGGATATGAAAAATGGGGGAAACGAACCAGGCAAGTCCCAGGGCTCGAAGTTGTAAATATCGAGCTCAGGGATAATCTCGACGGACCTCTCCAAGCCATCCATCTTCCGTTTCAAGTAATACGAAATAAGCTCGATGTCTGTCGGAGAGAATTTGAAACCAGGAAACGCCGTCGAAACCGCCACTGACACCGATGTATCCCTAGAAACCTCCGCCATATCTATACAAATAATCGATACCGACTTGTCTAAAAGAAAACAACCTTGTGTCGAACAAGTCGAGGGCGATATTTTGGGCGACTAGGGTTTCCAAAAATTTTGGCTCACGCAACCGATCCCGGCGGAGAGGCCGCCGGAAATATGACTATTGAAACGTCGGCTATTGGAGGAGACCCCTCAGAGGCTCAAGCTACTTCTCCAAAAAGAGTTGAAGTGACTCCAAAAGGAACGTGGGTTCAAGCTGTTCAGAGTAAGCAAGTGCTCTCTCAGCATGCTTTTCAAATTACGGAGGTGAATGGTTCCAAGATGGTAGTGGTTCCAGACAAAGTGTTGGAAGATAAGCCGTTGTGGGATGATCTTCTAGTTGGTCGATTTCTCGATTCGGCGCCTCATGTAGCCAAGATCCATGTCATAGTCAATAAGATATGGCCTCTTGGAGATAAGAAGAGTCAGATTGATGCTTTTGCAGTAAACGAGAAGCTGGTTAAGTTCCGGATACGTGACGCAACGACTAGATCGAGAGTATTACGTCGTGGTATGTGGAATATAGCTGGAGTGCCTATGGTGGTGTCAAAGTGGGCGCCAGTTATCGAGCAGAAGGAGGAAGACATTACTGTCATTCCCATGTGGGTGAAACTCAAGAATGTCCCTCATTCACTGTTCTCGTGGTCGGGTCTTGGATTCATAGCAAGTGCTGTTGGATTCCCCAAAAGACTTCATCCTGAAACAGAGCTTTGCAATAATTTTGAAGAAGCAAAAGTCTTTGTTGAAGCAGAGATATCTAAGGGATTCCCAAAAATGCACAAATTTAAACTGCAAGAAGAAGAAATCACAGTAGACTTTGTCTACCCATGGCTCCCACCAAAGTGCTCAGCCTGTGGTAAATGGGGACATCTGGTGGGAAAATGCCCGTCAAAAGAAAAGAAAATTCTACAAAGAAACTCTGAAGGGGAGAAGACGTCTGATGAGGGAGCTCAGACGCAGGACGAAGGCATGACAGAAGCCACACAAAAATCAAAATCGGTAGTCTCACATGAAGATAAAATGCACTCTGCTCAGGAGATAGCAAAAAATAGGGAACGTGAAGTTGGGGAAAAGAGTATGGTACTGAACGAAGACTCTGATAATGTAACCCAAGGATGGGAAACAGTGTCTCCAAATAAAGCGGGGCGTCAGTCTGAAGCTAAGGCCAGCGATACTTTTACAACAACTCCATCTCGATTCTCTGTTTTGGAAGATGATGAGAAAGACTTGGGGCAATCGCAGGAAGAGAATGCTGAGCTGGCAAAACAGCCAGATCAAAAAGACAAAGATGAACATGATCTTGAAGAGGGTGAAGTTGAGGAAACAGAAAGGAGAGATGAGAAAAACGACAAACCTGAAATTCTGTTGCAGGAGGAACAAGGAATTCGTGCTTCTCTTTATCGAGCCTCAAAATCAGTGCGTGTTACACAAGATGCCAAGTTAGCGTCTGGTGTAACTGGGAAAAAGAAAACCTTGAAGAAAAGATAGATGTCGGGTTTCTTCTGGAATGTCCGCGGCTTAAACAAATCTTCAAAACATTCCATAATCCGACAGTGGGTTCTTCAGGGTGGTATGCAGTTTGGGTGTTTACTAGAGACGAAAGTCAAGGAAAGTAAAGCTCCCAAAATTTTCTCAAGTATTTTTCAGGGTTGGTCTCTTATATCTAACTATGGAGCACACCGGTTGGGTCGCATCTGGGTGGTTTGGAGGGATGATGTAAGGGTCACACCTGTTTTTCAAAGTGATCAAGTGATAACGGTCTCAGTTTTATTAAATGGAAACGATGCAGAGTTTTTTTGTTCTTTCGTCTATGCATCTAATGGCGTTGAAGAAAGGAAACAGTTATGGGATGATCTCAAGTATCATCAGAATTCAAATATGTTTTTTAACAAGGCATGGATGGTATGTGGTGACTTCAATGTAACACTGGAGGGTCGGGAGCATTCTAATTACATTGATGACCAGCACACAACCACGGGAATGATGGATTTTCAAAGTGTGGTTAGAGATTGTTCAATGGTGGATTTGAAGTACCATGGACCATTGTACACATGGTGCAATAAACGTGAAGCAGGAGTTATCTGCAAGAAGCTCGATAGACTGCTTGTTAATGAAAAATGGATGGAGAGGTACCCCAATTCTTATTGTGTCTTTGAATCTGGGGGTTGTTCAGATCATTTAAGGGGAAGACTCACGATGGAGGTCGAGGAAGCAAGGAAACACAGACCTTTTAAATTTGCGAATGTTCTAACTAATCTCAAAAACTTCCCAGCTATAATAGAGAACCACTGGGATGGAAATGTGCCATTATATGTCTCAACCTCAGCCATATTTCGGTTCTCAAAGATACTGAAAGATCTGAAACCAAAGTTGCGTCAACTTGGGAAGGAGGTTTTGGGTGATCTTCCGAAGCGTACAAAAGAGGCACTATCAGATCTCTGCCTCAAACAAGAGCACACATTAAATGATCCCCAACCAGACTCGATGAGGGAGGAAGCAGAAGCCTATGAGAAATGGAGATTGCTTTCAGAGATGGAAGAACAGTTTCTAAAGCAAAGGTCCAAGCTACACTGGCTAATAGTTGGTGATCAAAACAACTCATACTTCCATAAAATTGCTCTCATACATAGGATGAGGAATACGATCAGAGAGGTAGTTGATCAACATGGAGTTCTTCTGAAAACGGGAGATGAGATTAAAGCTGAGGCAGCGAGATTTTTCCATGAGTTCTTGACCTACGAGCCAGAGGACTATCAGGGAATGGCAGTGGAAGAGTTGGAAGAACTACTGCAGTTCCGCTGTGAATCAGAAGATGCAGCTCAGCTTGAGCAGGAGGTTACTAAAGAAGAAATTCAGGCAACCTTGTTTGCCATGCCAAATGACAAATCTCCGGGGCCTGACGGATTTACTAGTGAATTCTTTAAGGCTTCATGGGCAATTGTGGGCAATGACTTTACGGTGGCAGTACAATCTTTTTTCATCAAAGGCTTTCTCCCCAAAGGGGTAAACTCCACAATATTGGCATTGATTCCTAAGACAACAGAAGCGCGGGTCATGAAAGATTACCGCCCGATCTCCTTGTGCAATGTTATGTATAAGGTGATCTCAAAAATTTTGGCAAATCGACTCAAGAAAATGCTTCCGAAGTTCACCACACCAAATCAATCGGCTTTTGTTAAAGAGAGACTGTTGATGGAAAATGTGTTACTTGCAACTGAGATAGTTAAGGACTATCACAAGGAAGACATATCACCACGATGTGCAATGAAAATTGACATATCGAAAGCATTTGACTCAGTCCAATGGGATTTTGTTTTGAACACTCTCTCTGCTCTAGGCTTCCCGGCTAAGTATATACACTGGATCAAGCTATGCATTTCGACTGCCTCCTTCTCAGTCCAAGTGAATGGAGAGCTGGCAGGTTACTTTCAGAGTAAACGAGGGCTGCGTCAGGGCTGTGCTCTATCACCATACCTTTTTGTCATGTGTATGAATGTTCTATCGCATTTGATTGATAAAGCGGCAGTTGAAAGAAGAATCGGGTTCCACCCGAAATGTAAGAACATAAGCTTAACACATTTGTGTTTTGCTGATGATCTTATGGTCTTTGTAGATGGGCAGAAAAGATCAGTTGAGGGAATAATTAAGGTTTTTGATGAATTTGCAGCTGCTTCTGGGCTTAAGATAAGCATTGAAAAATCAACGCTATACCTGGCAGGTTGTTTGGATCAGAACAGAGAAGATCTTCTAGCGACCTTCCCCTTCAACATTGGTCATCTCCCTGTGAAGTACTTGGGACTGCCTCTTCTCACAAAGAGAATGACAAAGGTAGACTATGAGCCTCTTGTGGAACAAATTAGAAGCAAAATGAGAGCATGGACGGGTCGTTATCTCTCAGCAGGTAGACTTCAACTCCTTCGCTCGGTGATTATGAGCACTGTCACCTTCTGGATTGCCGCTTACCGTCTGCCACAAGGTTGTATAAAAGAAATAGAGAAACTTTGCTCTGCGTTCCTGTGGTCTGGTCCTGATCTAAATCCCAGGAAAGCAAAGGTGGCGTGGTCTGAGGTTTGTAAACCAAAACTTGAAGGAGGCCTTGGTTTGAAATCCTTAACAGCAGCAAACAAAGTTAGTTGCTTAAAGCTTCTATGGCAGATTCTCTCGGGGAAGAGCACATTATGGACGAAGTGGATAAAAACAATGGTACTGGGGGAGAAATCAATCTGGACAGTCAAGGACCAACCGCACAAGGGCTCATGGATGTGGAAAAAAATTCTCAAATATCGAAATATAGCAAAACTGCATTTTAAAGTGGAGGTTGGTAATGGCAGCAGGACTTCCTTCTGGTATGATTGCTGGTCTTCTTTAGGATGCTTGTTTGATATTACGGGTTCAAGAGGAGTAATTGATCTTGGAATACCCCAGCACGCAACAGTGGCCACAGCCTTGCGATCTCGACGACGGCGGAGGCACAGAGTGGAGGAGCTGAACAAAATTGAAGAGGAGATTGAAAACAGAGCAACCAGCAGACGCAGAACAGAGGATGATATTACTCTTTGGAGATACAGTGGAGATAAATTTAAATTTACTTTCTCAACCAAGGCAACTTATGATCTGATCAGAGATACTGAGGAGGTAAAAGAGTGGGCAAGGGATATCTGGTTTTCGAAGGCAACACCAAAGTACGCTTTTCTTGCTTGGCTAGCAGTGAAAAATAGATTATCTACAGGAGACCGTATGGAAAGTTGGAGTCAGCAGCAGAACACTGACTGTGTGCTATGTGGATTACCACGAGAAACCCGCAATCACCTGTTCTTTGAGTGCAGCTACGCAAGGAACATTTGGAAATCGATCATGTCGAACTTCCTAGGCCAGAAGTTCAGGTGGGATTGGGATGGTGTCATGGCTCTCCTCCACCACAAAGACTTCACTGGAACCCAACAATTTCTCCTTCGATACACCTTTCAGGCTGCGATCTATCAGATATGGCGCGAGAGGAACAACCGTAGACATGGGGAAGCAGCAATTTCGTGGACAAGGCAAGCTCATATTATTGGAAAGAATGTCAAGAACAGAATCTCCTCTCTCTGTGAGAACGGATTAAAAAGATACGAAGACGGTCTTAGGATATGGTTTGCAACTCAGGGAGCAACAACTTGAGAATCAAGGAAGAGATTTGGTGGCTACTTTGATTCAAAAAGGCTAGGATTAGATCTTAGAAAACAAAACATTTGATACCTTGTAAAAAACGTTTTTTTTTTTGTTTCGAATTAATTTAACATTCAATTCAAAAAAAAAAAAAAAATAATCGATACCGGCGAGAGGAGATAAAAAAGGTATTTTTTAGCCTCTCGGAAATGGAAGAGTCAGTAGTACATAGAGAAGCAAATAAGATTCTTCTGCCTCGGGAACTGCATCAGCTTTTAAGGAAGGGCGATGATCAAGTGCTTCCGTTTCAGTTTTCTTTTTCTACTTCCACAGCTGTTGCGCGGCCAGTGAAAATCTACGTACGACTGCCACATCATTACACACGTTCACTCAATTTGTTTTTCTTTTTTTACCTACTAAATGTTCAATTTTAATGAATGAAGAGCCGAAAGAAGAAGATATTACGGATGATAAATTTTGGATCTAACCCAATATCAAATTCAATTTGTCTCAGCTTAGCCCATTCCTGAAAATGGTAAAGCTACGAAGAGAAAAAGAGTAATAACAAAACACACTAACACGTGAGATATTAGGAGAAAGGAGAAGTCGTGCATTTTCGAGACGGGTTTCATCCTACTTCAAACTCGGTCCACGTATGACAAAGGTCTAACAAAAAAAAAAGGTTCACGAAGATCAAAAGTCTATTCAATCTAAGAGGATAATCCATGTTCAGCTTGCATGGCAAAACAAAAACGAAAAAAGATCAAACATTAAACGTAATTTTAAAGCCACTTGATACTCGTCAAAGAACACACCACCATTGTGATCCATCTTTCAATACATATAAAAAGAGAGCGAAAGAGAAGAGAATCCCAATCTTTAGATATCGAACTCATACTTTCACTAATCTTGTTTCCACTTACTCTTTAATACTTCTTAGATTAATTCTGTTGTATCGATTCATAAGATTAATAATATACACATTTTCGTACAAGATCATCAATATATATATATTTTTTTTTGATTACCTCCTAGATATACTATTATAAATCTTAACCCTAATTTATGAGTGGATTTTGGTGCTACAAAGAGAAATGATTCAAAAAACAATCTTTTGAAAATTTAGAATCGTATTAGCCTAATAGGAGAAGGAAGCAACTCGAAAAAAATCAAATTAGCCTAAAGCTCAATATAATCAAATTACTCTCTCGAATAAAAGATACAATATAGCATTTATGGATCAAATCTACATGGAGCATGTATCACTCAATAGATTATTAGTTATAAGTAAATCTAAATTCATAATAGAAATGGATAGAAAACAATAAAATTGATTTGCAAACATATGAAAAAATGCTAGATCCATGGATATCAAATAGACAATCAAAACTCAGATAAATGGTTGCTAAAAGTTTTATTAAGATCAGTCCTAGAACTCGAATTCATAAATAAGCCATTTAACTCTCGCTGCGACTATTATCATATGTCTAAATCAGTGATGCCAACTCTCGTTATGATTCCAAATACTCTAGACAATCATTAAGTTTCAATTTGATATGTTCACTAAGTTTCTAGACCAACTATTTTTGTGACTGACAACCTAGCTCAACGTAATTTCGTTCATTAATTGATTACACTCTCATGTCTCACAATTATCCTAAGCTTAAGTTTCTACTTAACTACTCAAGAAACAATAAATAAGATTAATCATGTTAAAAAAAATTGATAGGTTATGGGTTATATTTAACAATATCCCCATGTACTACTTTTAATCCATATGATAGGTATTTAGAATCTTTATTATGCATTTCGAGTCAGTTTTAGGTAATTTATATGTCTATGTGCATTTCAAAGCACCTTGGTGATTATGGAACAAAATGGAACTTGAAGGGTAGAAAACATGTACCTGTGCAAAGATGAGAACCACAACTTGATGTGAGGATCAACCGACACTTGTGGGAACCGAAATTTGCACTGTCGATTTCCTTCGATTTAGGAAAGTTAGAAAAACCCTAATTTCCCAGAGGTCACGGATATCTGTTAAACCACACGCCAAGCAATAAAGAACACGAAAATAAACATACAAAAAATATAAGAATCGAAAAGAGAACAAAGTAGGTCTAATTCTGAATCTGTGTAGGAGCTTTACAACAAGGTAAGAGCCTTGGCTGCAGGAGCTGTCGGTGAGTTCCCTAATTCTAACAACCGAAGACTGTAAAAACCTATTTGAGTCGCAGCTCGATAACAAAAACGAAAAATTGCCTATTGCTCTAAATGCTAAGTTTTTGCTGTGTAAAAAACGTCTCTCTATGTCTTTAGCTTTAGCCCCCCCCTTATATATGTCTTCTGGGTCTGTTCACATCTCCCTTTTTTGCCCCTAGGTCAAGTTTATCGCTTCGGGAGATATTCCTTTTTTCTTCTCGATCTTCATCATTATCTTGGAAACTTGACATTTATCTTCCGATTTCGCGAGATTTGCCTCCTTCTGCAAGTAAGATACACCATCATAGCATTGGTGGGATTGATTTCAAATGAAATAGTAAGTGGGTCGTTTACCGATTTTAAACGTTTTTACAATTTCTTTGAAAGAGAGCATCTTGATACGATGTCGATTCGACGAGTAAGTTCACACTTCTCGCATAGTTTAGACGACCGTGGTGTTAAGTTAATTGTCACCATTTACACGATAACCATGGACTTCATTAGGGAATACGAATCTTCGCGGTTCTTATTGTAAGGCTCCAATGGTAACTCCGATCGAGACGGAACGAGGGATTGACCCCTCGAGGTTCAACGAAAGGCATAAGATTTGGTCCAACTTGCCGAGCGAGCGAGTTGGACGGGGTGCTCGATCCAACTCGCCATTTTGGCGAGTCGTACTGGTCCAACTTGCCAAAATTGCAAGTAGGATTGCTTGTGTGATCCTACTCGACAAAATGGAGAGTAGGACTGGTCCAACTTGCCAAAATGGCGAGTAGGATTGCTTGTATGTCCTACTCGCCAAAATGGCGAGTGTGACTGGTCCAACTCGCCAAAATGGTGAGTGGGACTGGTCCAACTCGCCAAAATGGCGAGTAGGATTGCTTGTGTGATCCTACTCGCCAAAATGGCGAGTATGACTGGTCCAACTCGCCAAAATGGCAAGTAGGATTGCTTGGGTGATTATACTCGCCATTTTGGCGAGTATGACTGGTCCAACTCGTCAAAATGGCGAGTTGGTCTTGTTGCTTGGTCCAACTTACCATCTTGGCGAGCTCGGGCTTGTCCAACTCTCCAAAACGGCGAGTTGGCCTTAACGCTTGGTCTGATTCGCTTGTTTGGTGAGTTGGACGATGTGTTCGGACAATTGAGATTTGTAGCCGTTTTAATTGTTTAAGGCTTAGATTTATATTTCTTTTTCCAAAATAACTTTTTCCGGGAAGTTTATGACGTTTTATTTTTCCGTGACCGATTTTGACCCCAACAACGCTTCCATGTCATCGATTGACGTTGGTGCGGATTGACGAGACAGACGAGACTTTCAAGAATTACACTGTTGTCCATAAGTTTTTATATTTGCAAGGAAGTCACTAGTCATGTTAAACCTATTTATATCTATCTTGCAGCCGTTGTTTAGGCTATGCTTTATATTTTCTTACAGAGGTTTATGAGAGAATATCATAACTCCTTCATAGCTTGATTGGAACTCCAATATTTCTTACCCTAAATCAATATGCAATTATTTAAGATTATGATTTGTGTTTCTTCTATCATATATGAGTAATTCACCTGTTAGATCTAGGGATTTCTAAGGTTTTGATAAACTTGTGATTAATAAATCTTCTTCAATAATCCACTGTCTCCTTCATCAGGATTGTTCTTATCGCTTGTTCTAATCATTATTCACTAGAATTTTATATTAGGATAATTAGAATAAAATAAGAGTGTGACCGATATCCTTATATGAATCCTGCTTAACTACGTTGTTAGACGCAGCGAAAGTTGGCCTAAATAACTTAGTGAACTTATCAAATTGAATCGTTAATGCATGTCTAGAGAAATTGGTCGCGCAGTGCGAGTTGACATTCGATGATCTAGACTTAGACAGTTCATCACAGCGAGGGTTGGGTGACTGATAATTGAATTTGAGTTTTATGATTGAACTTAATAACCATTAGCAACTATTGATCTGGGGTTTTATTACCTATTTGATTTCTCCAAATATATCATTTTTCCTATCTGTCTACAAACCAATATCATTGTGTTGTGTGATTTACTGCTTTATATTTATGTTCTAGCTTTACCCATAAATGATAGTGTATTGTGTTATCCATGCTCCCTGTGGATTCGATTCCCATGTACTGTAATTGGCCTCTTATTTAAGAGATTGTTTTGGGGGTAATTTGAGCATATAAGAAAACAATATGATTACCTTAGTAGTTAGTTCTATGAACACAAGTTCATTAAGGCCCTAGAAAAGCCTAAATCTAACAAGTGAATTACTCAGACATATCCATGCAAGACATTGAAAATAACTGAACAAATTGAAAACAATGTAAAGATAAGAAATACTTGAGTTCTAATCAATCTCTGAATGAGTTCTGATATTCTCTCCAAAAACTTTTAAAATAATAGTATGCTTAGCCTAAACAGTGGCTAAATATATATAAAATAGGTTAAACATGTCCAATGGCTTCTTTGCAAATAGAAAAACTATGGGCTAAAGTGCAATTCTTGAAATTTGAGTTAACCTTGTCATCAACAACATTGTCGATCGACGCCTTCTTCGTATATCGACTCCAACTTCCGCACAACTACATATTTTCTTTACTTTAATCTTCAAATGACTCCATAATGCTCCAAAACGTACCTAGACCGGGAAAAACCTTAAAACAAACTCGAAATACATAATGAAGACTATAATGGACAAATATCATGGTCAAAAACTGGTAAAAAACATGACATATCAACTCCCTCAGACTTATCTTTTGTTTGTACACGAGCAAATGATAAAATAAACATGTGTAATATATTTGAAACACAAGGGTTTATCAGCTCTTTAAAATTACTATCATCACCTCTACAGTGCTGAAAAGTCACATCAGATCAGTACTAACTTTAAAAGCACTTCCATGTACGTAGTGTTAACTTAGCAACATGACCATCCAGACTTCAGCTGACTGGGCACCATCTAGCATACTTCTCTGCTGACCTCATTTCTGCAATAATTGTGTGGTCTTTATCTTGCGAATATTGATCACAAGACACATGGACTCATACCCCAACAAATTTTTGAACACACATATAGTCTTTTTTATCTTTTTTCCTGTCTCTTTTCTCACTCCACCAAATCAATGTCTCCCTTCTTAATGGTATCATTTTATTTTTTTAATTGACTGAGATTTTGGACAGACTTCCATCAATTAAACACTAATGGTGGTTATACCAACATTCAATGTTCACTTCTTTTTGATCTTTATCTATTTCTTTTCTTTTCATCATACAAATTTTAATGTTTATAAGCCATGAAGGAGGAAACTGATATACTATGGTTTTTACCACTTTTAGACCATGATATAAGTCTTTTATAAAGTCAATTATATATGTTTGGAGTCTGTTTTAGAGTGTTTTTAGGTTCAGGTACTTTTTGAGAAACTTTGGAGATTCTAGAGCTTTTTGAGGTGAAGAACTGCGCAGATGCGTCAAAAGTTTAGCTATGGATGGAGACCTTCCAACAGTGAGATTGAGTTCATATTTTCACAAAAGATAAAGCTTTGAGTTATATTCCAAACCCACCTTTTGAAGTCCATATGACGGTTAGATCTACAATTATGCTTGTTTTACTGAAGAGCGGCCTGTCTGACGCGAAAGGAATTAAGTAGTCGAAAATATAAAGAAGTGTCGATCAAGAAGTTCAGTGTAGTACTTAGGGATCAAATACACAAAGACTCTAAGATTGCACAATAGACTTATTGTTCTCGAATTCAAGATAGACAAATGGTAACAATAATAATAAAGGTGATTTCCAGATTGATTTAGTTTGTGAAAGTTAAATTAAGGGATTAGACTTAGGGGATATTCTCAGGTAGTATTAGATAATAAAAATTAATAGATTGCTAGGGTTTTAATTAAGGACCATTCCCAAACTCAAACCTTAGAGTTTAGGAGATCGCTCGCGCGCATCTCGACTGAGTGTCGATCAATGCCAATAAGGTGGCGTCGATCGACGTTCATTCTAAACAATATTGGTTTCTCGGTTTGATGGGTTCTCTAAACTTCCAATTCAACTCTCGTTTGTTACCAGTTATTTAGATTATTTAAGATAGGTTTATGGTCATAACCAGGCTCTCGCTTGCGCTATGGAACCCTAATTTCTAAGATTGAGGTGATCAAATTCAACCTAGCATTAAGAACAACTTAAACAAAGAACCAAGAAAATTACCCTAACAATTCTATAAAATCAACAAGACACTACTACCATTGAAGAACCCTAAATCTAACAATGAATTACTCAGACATAGCAATAAATGACATGATTAAAGTCTGAATAAATTGTATAGAATAAACTGAGTAAAAAAGATAAGGAGTCCAAGATCTTTCTCTCTCCAATATATGTAGCAAGGTGTTCCAACTCTCAACTTTAAAACTTTTGTGTCACTTAGAAGACAAAATTTTCTTTAGTCTTCTAGGCTTAGGCTAAAACTAAAATAGAAAAACTTAATAAATAGTTTAAATTTCGGCCAGGGACTTGTCTTGCAAATGATGAGACTTTTGGGTAAAACTTATGATTTCTCAAGTCTTCATTAATCTTGCAGCCGACTTGGCCGTCGATCGACGCACAAGGTGTGACGTCGATCGATGCTTCACGCATAAACTAGATCTGACTTTGAGTTTCTGACTGAGCGTCCTAAATGCTCCAAAATAGCCCAAAAGCTCTAACTGCTTCCAATGAGTACCTTGACTTGGAAATACTCCAAAACATATTCTAGACATACATAATATACCCTAAATAAAACTTATAACATGGCCTAAAACTGGTAATAAATAAGCTATATCAGTCAGCTTTGGTTTCTTTAGACATTCTCAGCAAGCATGGATGTTAGTGGCATGTCGATCAAATTTGGTGTTTCTATTTAGCACAACCTGTAATCAACAAATTAAGGAATTGTGCTAGAGAGTGGTTAGGTAGTTGGTTCCAAGAAAAAGTTTATCATCCACAACTGACTCAATTTTGCTCAATAAAACAGCTCATTGATACTCAAAAGATAAAAAAATGTCAATAAACACCTCCCCCCAGACTTAAACAACATTGTCCTCAGTGTTATACAGTATGAGATTGGCGAATAAAATAAAGAAAAACTGTAAAAATCGAATAAAGAAATGTGAGTATACCAGCTTCTTGCAATGAGCATCGAATGATGCAGTAAAGTGTTTGTCGACGCTTGGTATAATTGCGTCGATCGTTGCTGGCCATCCGTTGAGCGATGCTGGTCCTCAACTCGTGATTCCTCTTTTTTGCCTAAAAAAAAATTTACCTAAAGTGGGTTGCCTGTCACTCAGCACTTGTTTTATAGTTTTTAGCTTGATGTTTTGGTGTTAAGGACTAGTCTTGAGGCAACTGAGAACCTGTTGGAAAACAAGTGTCAGCATCTTCTTCAAACATTTTAAACCAGTAGCCCAGAAAGCTCATTATGGCTTCATTACCTCTCGCCCTTCACTATTCATGCCTTCTCGCAGTTTCACCGATCTGGTCCACTATGCTTTCCAGCAGCTCTACATGGCTTCTTATCCACTTGATCTTGTTATCGAGTTGGACATAAGTTGCATCCAGCCTTTTGAAAAAATATGCTGTCATTCTCTACTGGTCTAATAGGATCTAATCCAGCATAATTTGAAAAATGCATATCTTGGTCATTCCTGGCTGACTCTGATAAGTATGTATGTTGTCCCATTGACGCCTATTTCCTACACTTATAGCCATAGCGAGTATTCATGGATATCATCCTCAGATGCATCAATGATTCTACCAATTTTGTCCCGAGCACGACCCTCTTGATCTCTGTAGACCCCATGCCTATCTGGTCCTAGAATAATTGATGGATGTCTTTGGGGGTCTCTGGGGTGTGGCATCCTCAAGTGTCAATGCCTCCATCTTCTCTCAAAATTTGATTGGCGTCTGATATGGCTCGATATTTACCACTATTTTGCCATGGCATTAGCCATATTTTAGAATCTATTATATGTGTTTGGAGTATATTTTAGAGTATTTTTCAGGTTCAGGTACGTTCTTGAGAACTTTGGTGATTCTGGAGATTTTAGGGATGTAGAACTGCACAGATGCGTCAGATGTTTAGCTATGGATGGAGACCTTCCCCCAGTAAAGATTGAGCTGATATTTTGACATAAGATAGATCTTTGAGTTATCTTTCTAATTCCACCAGTTTGAAGTCAATCATGATTCTAAAGCCAAAGTTATGCCCGTTTTACTGGAGAGTGTTTGTCTGCCTTACGAGAGGAAGCTGTCGAGAAGATAATGAGTGTCGATCGACAGTACAACCTTGGTGTCGATCGATGGTGATCCCAGAAGACAGGCACAACTTGTTTTATGGCCGACTTAAGCCCATAATCCATCACAAATTATCAGAATGCCCTTGAACGACTTAAAACTCTATTTATATGTTTTCTAAGCCATTGTTGACACAAACACTTACCAAGCTTTCTTTTATTCATTGTTATAGGGTTAAGAGAGAAGGGAGAAAATCCTTCAGAGTCCTCCTGGAACTCCTTTGGTTCTTTATATTATATTTATTCTATTCATCTATGCTTTATGTGAGAAAAATCATGTCTGAGTAGATCTCTTGTTAGGTTTAGGGTTATTAATGGTATTGATAGATTAGCCAAACAATAGAACTGCTAGGGTGATTATTAGATCCATCAATAGAATTGTGTTTATTTCTTGTGTTCTAGAGTCGCTAACTAGAACCATGACCATTTGATAGTTAGGCGCAAGCGAGAGCATGGTCTAGTACCAGAATTAATCCTATTGAGCTAGGTTGCTAGAAACAAACGAGAGTTAATGTAGTTAATTTAGTAAATTTATCGTATTAGGTCATAAAGCTTGACTCAAGAGACCATCGATCGACGCATGGTCATTTCCATCGATTGACGGTCATTCGGTGTCAACAAGTGAGAGCTGAGACATCAGACTTAGTCAATAGATTAGACTCGCAGCGAGAGCTGGTCGTCTTTTATATTAGATATCGAGTTTTATGATTAAAGCCCTTAGCTTATATCCTCCATAATCCACTTGCCTCAAACCCTAGATCTATCTATTTATCATTATTGTTTACTTACCAATCAATCAATTATTTTCTATAGTTTATTTACTGCTTATTGATCTATTTTCCTAGCTTAATCGCGACTGTATTGAGTTTATTATTTGCCACGCTCCCTGTGGATTCGATCCCTAAATACTATAATTTGACCTCTCTTGGCAAGAGTAGTTCGTAAGGTTAATTTGATAGAGTTTGCATTGAAATACATAAAAACTCTCTTGTCAAATTTGGCGCTGTTGCCGGGGAGTAGGGATTCACTATTAGACTTAATTTGTTTGATTTAATCTAGTTATTTTTCTATATTCGTTTATTTACATAAAAAAAAAAATTCTTGTGCTTCAGGCACATACATATTAGTACCAGGAAGCAATGAGGAGAGTTTTTTGGGTTCTTCAAAGAAGGAACCTGCTGATTCATGCACGATCCATAAGTCTAAGAGGGCAGTCGACACCCTCCAAGCAGTGATTGCTAGTGAAGAGAAACAAGTATCGATCGACACCAATACTTCACCGTAGATCCATACTAACATCAAGATATCAATCGACACCCACACTTCACTATTGACCGATACTAACATCATGACGTCGATCGACGCCCACACTTTTCTGCGATCGATACTATTTGCGGGAAGATAGAGAAAGACGAGGGGCTGTAATCCCTGATCATCGATCGATAGCAAAATTGATCAAGCCTACTCAACTCTATGTTAACAAGTCTGCGATTCAACCTCAAAAAATCCAGGGGATCGATGGCAAGATAAGACCTGCATACTTTAATCATGTGCTTAAGCACCCCTTTCATGGGCTTCCCCATGAAGATCTGATGGACTACCTTGAAACACTAGAGGATTTTGTGTTTAGCATCCCAGAGCATGAAAGAACTACAAACTATCTCCTCTGCAAGTTATTTAAGTATTCTCTCTCTGGGAATGCAGTTGGTTGGCTGAAACTTCTACCACCAGGATCTCTCACTACCTGGAACGATGTCAAGACTGTGTTTCTGACTAATTTTTTTAACGATGCGAAGACCGAATAGCTAAGGGATAAGATTTTGACATTCTCTCAAGGACCCACTGAAGGGTTCAGAAGTTCTTGGGACAGATTTAGAGGGTACCAAAAAGACTATCCACATCATGGTTTCACGGAGTTTCAACGGCTGGGATTCTTCTGCAAGGGTATTAATGTGCAGTATCATATGATGCTAGATCAGGCAAGCGAAGGAAACTTTGAAACCAGGATTCCAGAGGAAGCTAAGAGACTGATTCAAAACTTTGTCTAGAAACAATATCATGAATATAGATACTCACAGGATGCAATCAGGTGTTATGAATAATGACAAGATCATTGAGGTCGAGGAAAAAAACTGATTATGTACATGAAGTCTCGTTGGTGGAACAGACTACATAAGAGGACGAAAATCATATATATCAGAGGATGGAATCTATTCTGGAACGAGTCATAGAAATTCAGCAGATGATAAGTGCACACTTAAATCTGAGGAGGTTGGGTTATATCCACAAAGAGCTGAATGGAAAATTTGAAGCCTTGGACGCCCAGACAACAGAAGTTGTTAAGAAGCAAGAAGCTCATGTTAAAGTGAAAACTGAGGAGAGCAAGAGCATTGAAGAGTGCGTAGGAATAATAAGAATTCCGAGCCACTCAGACTTTGCCACACGACACCCGCATCGTTCCAGTTTGTATTGTGTTAAAACGCACGCTGTCGATCGACACCAACAAGACAACATCGGTCGACATCAATGGGCGACCAACGATTGACATCAGCAGCCGAGCATCGATCGACACCCGTCCATGTCAAGCCCAAATGCATACCGCTCATCAGAAAGGCCAACAGTGAACACCAATCAGCAAGATGTCAATACACCATAACAAGGGCAATTGATCCCAGCTGAAACCTCTTTCATTGGCAGTATCGATCGACGGTACATACCATATATATATCGACGCCAACAAGACAACATCGGTCAACATCAATGGGCGACTAACGATCGATATCATCAGCAAAGAATCGTTCGACACCCAAAGGAGAGCATCGATCGACAAACACCACCTGATATCGATCGACACCATCATTAGACGAAGAGTCAGGTTACATGATTGAAGCAGAAACGGTTGAGGAGAGAATGCACAAGTCCAAGGGTTCACACCTTGTTGTTCCAAAACGGCTGCAACCACCTTTTTGTGTAGAAGAAGCTGATGGGAATCACAAAAGAGTGAAGGTTATACATGACCCTGTGAAGTTTGTGGTTCCTTGTGCTATATTGGATGTTGAATTTCCTATCCCACCAGATGGTATGAATCTAGGTTCCTACAATGGGGTATGTGATGATCATATGTTTGCAGTAGCTTCTCAAAGAGGGTCGAGATGTAGAAGTAAAGTCGATAAAGGGCCAGCAGAAGCATCATCGATCGACACGGACCATATACCATTGATCAACACCGGGCGCGTATCAGAGCAGAATGGGTTCGATGTGTGTGGAGATCGTTTTGAAAGGGACACCACCACGAAATATGACAAGCCTGGGGAAAGAAGAGGAAGAACTGGAATAATAGAAAAAGGACCAAGGATAGTGTGTGCAGCAGATGCTTCTCACAGCCATTTGCAAAGCTTTGAGCACTCCTTATTGCTGAGATGATAGACAAAAGAGAAGAGTCTCTGGAGGCTTTCACAAAAAGGGTGATGAAGCTTCAGAGAATAGACATTGAGAGTTGTTTTGGAGCAAGTTCTCATTCTCATCTAGACTAAATCAGAACTCGAAAAGTCAAGCTAATGACTAACAATAAGCGCGAGTGTGAGGCAACCCACTGTTAGGTTTGTTTTAAATTTTGTTTTATTTTTATTTATTACTGATTTTTTGTTTTTATTGATTTCAAGTATTAAAAAATGAACAGTGTCGACACTGTAGCAGAGACATTGTAGCCTTGATCGACACTGTAGCAGAGACATTGTAGCCTTGATCGACACTGTAGCAGAACCGACGATCGACATTGTAGCTGTGTTACTGTAGCTGTGACATTGTAGTATGATACTGTTCATTGGAAAAAATGTTTTTCTTTATTACTGACTATTTTTGTTTTATTTATTTCAGATCAAGGAACATGAGTTTGCACATACATCGATCAATGGCTAGCCATCATAGATCGACAAAGCAACCCCATTATCGATCGATCGCCACTTAGCTGTGTCGATCAACGGTCACATCCAGCGAGCAGGTATACCGTTTTCCTAGATTAAATTTTGTCCTTATGGTTTATTTTCTGCACCAATCTTAGACTGTATAACATTGGGGATAGTTTTGTTTAAGTTTGGATGAGGTTTATTGATATTGTGTTTTGTTTTGAGTTTCATTATTACTATTAAAAAACAAAAAAATACCAGTAGAAAGTTCGAGATCGCAGTCGGTTGACATTAGAAATTCAACATGGTATACAGCTTGGATGGTTTACCATCGGTCCACACCTATATACTACCATCGGTCGACACTCCTTACGAAGTTTGGTAACTTCGAGTTTTTCTAATACTTTTACATATGATTTAGTTTTTCCTTAACCAAACTAGGCAGATTACACTGGGGACAGTGTAATTTAAGTCGGGGGGGGGGGAGGAGGGGGTTCGTTAATGCTATTTGATTTGTTTTCAGTTTTATTTACTATATATATATATAAGTTTTTTTAAAAAAATATTTAGCCAAGAAGGGGACTATGATTAAGATTTATTATTGACTAACCACACTTTAGCACCATTCTTAAAAGGTAGTTTGCATAGATTACTAGAGATACCAAAGTGGATCATTATGCCACTATATCACACTTGCTTAAAAAGTTTGAAGGAACCAAAGCTGATTTCCAACATTAATCATGGCATTATTTGCTTGTTTTCGGGCTTGGTATACGCTGGATGGAATTTCTTCTGCAACTCTGTAGGTACAAGTCATTGGACCTTTGGTTCCCTTCTCTCTGTCTTCAGCATCTACTTAAAAGCTTAAAAGATTGAGATGATTTTCCGAGATGCAGAGGGGTAGGTAAATTACCAATGACCCAACTATTCTAATTCGTAGGAATGATCACACATTGTTTGAAGCGAGGGGTAGGTAAACTACCAATGACTCCACTGTTCGCCCACAACTTTGCCGAGAAAATGAAAAAAAGAAAAAAAAAAGAGAGTATCAAAAATAAGATGGCAAGATGGACTGTATCAGTATCATTGTCCATTAAGTTTGAGATAAAAAAAAAGATCCAGAGAAGAAAGAAAAAAGGGAAGAAATAGACCAGAGAAGACTTTGTACCTCGTTGTCCAGAATTGCAGGGGTAAGAGTCCATGTGTCCTTTGATTGATACTACCAAGGTAAAGCCTGCACTTTTATTTAATGCAAAGAAATGAAATCACTAGAGGAGTGAGTCAAGCTAGTATTTGCTAAGTTACTGGTAGAATGAATTTGGTTGCTACACTAGGATATGGTATATAAAGTTTCTTTGTGATTAATTTGATATGATGTGGTTGCAACAAAGTAGGGTGATAGTTATACTTAGACATATGTAAGTTTCTGGTTTTCAAAACCTCTTTCACAAGCTTTGTTTGCTTGAGGACAAGCAAAAGGTTAAGTCTGGGGGAGTTGATATGGCTTGATATTTACCATTATTGTGTGATAAAGCCTATTTAATACTAGTTTTAGGCCATGTTATAGGCTCTATTTAGAATCTATTATGTGTGTCTACGCTATGTGTAAGAGTATTTACAGGTTCAAGAATATTTCGGAGATATATGAGATACTTGGAGTTTTTGGAGCAATTAGAGGAGAAGAATCTGTAGCTGATCATTTAAGGAGTCGATGAAACCATCGATCGATGGAATATACTTGGCGACGACCTATGATTAAAGCCCAAGGTCGACCGATGTAGCACACTTGCCATCGATCGACGACATAATATTTCAAAGCTTAAGTCAGAATAACGAAAATGTTATGGACGACTTTTGACCTAAATTTAGGATTTTATATTTATGTCTTGAGAAGACAAATCAAAAGAGATAATTAGACATCATTTTAGATTATTCTTTTCATATGTATTAGGGTTAGGAGAGAAATGAGGAACTCTTTCAGTGTCCTCCTGAAACTCCTTTGGTTTTTATTTAATTTATATTTCATATCTATTTCATCTATGCTTTCTCTGACAGAGATCAAGTTTGAGTAGTTATCAATTACATTTAGGGTTGAATGATAGCAATCATGGATTAGCCCAAAAGTAAGATTGCTAGGCTAAATTAATATTCATCAATTGAGTTGTGCTTAATGCTTGTATTCTAGAGTAGCTAACTAAGATCTCGATGATAGGACATGGACAACTACGAGAGTAGGTTCTATGCCAGAATAGATTCTGTTGAACTAGGCTGTTAGGCGCATGCGATAGCTGGTCTAATAGATCTGGTGGACTTATCAAATTTCGCCCACACTTCCTTTTGATTTCACTATCGATTGACACCAGCCCTTAGCCGTCGATCAATGGTCTTTCCTTTTGCTCGCATACGAGAGTTGGAGTTAAAAATGTCAGAATAGTTGAAATTTGAGTTCTAATATATTTACATTTTCGTACTTCATATCTCCTATAATTGATTTAGCTTGAAACCCTAGATATAACATATTTACATTTATATTTACATTTAGTTAATTAATAACATATTTACATATTTGCATTAGTAGCATATTTCTATATTGCATCTTTACCGCTTGATAAGGATTATTTCTTTAACTTGATTGTTCACCACTACTATATACATTTACCTACCTTAGTCTTTAGAAATAAGAAATTTATTGTTTGCCTTTGCTTTTTGTGGATTCGATCCTTAAGTACTACACATGATTTCTCTTGGCAAGAGTATTATTTTATGTGTTAAGATTATGGTTAATTTGATAGTTAATTGTTTAGGATATTTATATCCTGCTAGAACAGTAAACACCACAATGCCAAATTTGGCGCTGTTGCCAGATAGCATTGATCACCATTAGATTTAATTTCTAGGATTTAGTCTAGGTTTGTTATTACTTTTTCAAGTTACTAACTTTTCTTTCCTTTTGTTTTCAGGTACATGCAAAGAAGCATTAGGAGCAACAAAAGACAAGGACTAGAATTATTCTTTGATCCCTGACAGACGACATGCATCGATCGACAGCACATGTACCGCGTCAACCAAAAATTTTTCACGGATCATGTCGACCGATATCCAAACTCCGCCGTCGACCGACACAAATCACTTAGCATTGATCTACATCAACTTACCCACATCGATCGACATCAACTTACCCACATCGACCGATACTAATTACTTAGCATCGATCGACATCAACGGTGACCAACGATTGACATCAGCAGCCGAGCATCGATCGACACCCGCCCATGTCAAGCCCAAATGCATACCGCTCATCAGAAAGGCCAACAATGAACACCAATCAACAGGATGTTGATACACCAGAACAAGGGCAATTGATCCTAGCTGAAACCTTTTTCGTTGGCAGTATCGATCAACAGTACACACCATATATCAATCGACGCCAACAAGACAACATCGGTAAACATCAATGGACGACCAATGATCGACAACAACAGCAAAGAATCGATCGACACCCAAAGGAGAGCATCTATCGACAAACACAACCCAATATCAATCGACACCCATCATTGGACGAAGAGTCACATTACATGATTGAAGCAGAAACGGTTAAGGAGAGAATGCACGAGTCCAAGGGTTCACACTTGTTGTTCCAAAACATCTGCAATCACCTATTTGTGTAGAAGAAGCTGATGGAAATCACAAAAGAGTGAAGTTGATACATGACCTTGTGAAGTTTGTGGTTCCTTGTGCTATATTGGAAGTTGAATTTCCTATCCCACTAGATAGAGGTACGAATCTAGGTTCCTACAATGGGGTATGTGATGATCATATGTTTGCAATAGCTTCTCAGAGAGGGTCAAGATGTAGAAGTGAAGTCGATAAAGGGCCAGCAGAAGCATCATCGATCGACACCAACCAAATACCATCGATCAACACGGACCAGTACCATCGATCGACACCGGGCGCGTATCAGAGCAGAATGGGTTCAATGTGTGTGGAAATCGTTTTGAAAGGGATACCACCACGAAATCAGACAAGTCTGGGGAAAGAAGAGGAAGAATTGGAAGAAGAGAAAAAGGACCAAGGATAGTGTGCAGCAGATGCTTCTCACAGCCATTTGCAAAGCTTTGAGCACTCCTTATTGCTGAGATGATAGACAAAAGAGAAGAGTCTCTGGAGACTTTCACAAAAAGGGTGATGAAGCTTATGAGAGTAGACATTGAGAGTTGTTTTGGAACAAATTTTCATTCTCATCTAGATTAAATCAGATCTCCAGAAGTCAAGCTAATGACTAACAATAAGCGCGAGTGTGAGGCAACCCATTGTTAGGTTTGTTTTAAATTTTGTTTTATTTTCATTTATTACTGATTTTTCGTTTTTATTGATTTCAGGTATAAAAAAATGAACAGTGTTAACACTATAGCAGAGATATTGTAGCGTTGATCTACACTGTAGAAAAAACATCAATCGACACTGTAGCAGAACCAACGATCGACATTGTAGCTGTGTTACTGTAGCTGTGACACTGTAGCATGATACTGTTCATTGGAAAAAAAGTTTTTCTTTATTACTGACTATTTTTTTTTTTTCAGATCAAGGAACATGAGTTTGCACATGCATCGATCAATGGCTAGCCAACATAGATCGACAAAGCAATCCCAGTATCGATCGATTACCACTTAACTGTGTCGATAAACGGTCACATCCAACGAGCATGTATACCATTTTCCTTGATTAAATTTTGTCCTTATGGTTTATTTTCTTCACCAACCTCAGACTGTATAATATTAGGGATAGTGTTGTTTAAGTCTGGGGGAGGTTTATCGATATTGTGTTTTGTTTTGAGTTTCATTATTACTATTTAAAAAAAAAATACCAGTAGAAAGTTCGAGATCATAGTCGCTCGACTTCAGAAGTTCAACATGGTCTACGGCTTGGATGGTTTACCATCGGTTCACAGCTATATACTACCATCGGTCGACACTCCTTACGAAGTTTGGTAACTTCGACTTCTTCTAATACTTTTACATATGATTTAATTTTCTCCTAACCAAACCGGACGGATTAGACTGGGTACAGTGTAATTTAAGTCTGGAGAGGTTCGCTAATGCTATTTGATTTGTTTTGATATTTATTTACTATATATATAAGTTTTTTTTAAAAAAAATATTGAGCCAAGAAGGGGACTATTATTAAGATTTATTATTGACTAACCACACTTTAGCACCATTCTTAGAAGGTAGTTTGCATAGATTATTAGAGATACCAAAGTGGATCATCATACCACTATATCACACTTGCTTAGAAAGTTTGAAGGAACCGAAGCTGATTTCCAACACTAATCCTGATATTATTTGCTTGCTTTGGGGCTTGGTATACGCTGGATTGAATTCCTTCTGCAACTTTGTAGGTACAAGTCATTGCACCTTTGGTTCTCTTCTCTCTCTCTTCAGCATCTACTTAAAAGCTTAAAAGATTGAGATGACTTCCCGAGATGCAGAGGGGTAGGTAAATCACCAATGACTCCACTATTCTAATTCAGAGGAATGGTCACATGTTGTTGGAAGCGAGGGGTAGGTAAACTACCTATGACCCCACTGTTCGCCCACAACTTTGCCCAAAAAAGAAAAATAAAAAGAAAAGAAAAAAGAAGAGAGTATCGAAAATAAGATGGCAAGATGGACTGTATTAGTATCATTGTTCATTAAGTTTAAGAAAAAAAAGATTCAGAGAAGAGAGAAAAGAGGGAAGAAATGGATCAGAGAAGACTTTGTACCTTGTTGTCCAGAATTGCAGGGGTAAGAGTCCATGTGTCCCTTGATCGATACTACCAAGGTAAAATCTGCACTTTTATTTTATGCAAGGAAATGAAGTCACTAGAGGAGTGAGTCAAACTAGTATTTGCTAAGTTACTGGTAGAATGGATTTGGTTACTATACTAGGATAGGGTATATAAAGTTTCTTTGTGATTAATTTGATATGATGTGGTTGCAACAAAGTAGGGTGATAGTTATACTTAGACATATGTGAGTTTCTGGTTTTCAAAACCTCTTTCACAAGCTTTGTTTGCTTTGCTTGAGGACAAGCAAAAGGTTAAGTCTGGGAGAGTTGATATGGCTTGATATTTACCACTATTGTGTGATAAAGCCTATTTATTACTAGTTTTAGGCCATGTTATAGGCTCTATTTAGAATCTATTATGTGTGTCTACGCTATGTGTAAGAGTATTTACAGGTTCAAGAATATTTCGGAGATATATGAGATACTTGGAGTTTTTGGAGCAATTAGAGGAGAAGAATCTGTAGCTGATCATTTAAGGAGTTGACGTAGCCATCGATTGATGGAATATACTTGGCGATGACCGATGATTAAATCCCAAAGTCAATCGATGTAGCACACTTGCCATCGATCGACGACAACATATTTCAAAGCTCAAGTCAGAATAACGAAAATGTCATGGACGAGTTTTGACCTAAATTTAGGATTTTATATTTATGTCCTGAGAAGACAGAGACAAAGGAGATAATTAGACATCATTTTAGATTATTCTATTCATTTGTATTAGGGTTAAGAGAAAAATGAGGAACTCTTTCATTGTCCATCTGGAACTCCTTTGGTCTTTATTAAATTTATATTTCATATCTATTTCATCTATGATTTCTATGACAAAGATCAAGTTTGAGTAGTTATCAATTAGATTTCGGGTCGAATTATAGCAATCATGGATTAGCCCAAAAAAGAGTGCTAGGTTAAGTTAATATTCATCAATATAGTTGTGCTTAATGCTTGCATTCTAAAGTAGCTAACTAAGATCTCGATGATAGGACATGGACAACTACGAGAGTAGGTTCTATGTCTGAATAGATTCTGTTGAACTAGGCTGTTAGGCGAATGCGAGAGCTGGCCTAATAAATCTGGTGGACTTATCAAATCTCGCCCACACTTCGTTCTGATTTCACTATCGATTGCCACCAGCCCTTAGCCGTTGATCAATAGTCTTTCCTTTTGCTCGCATACGAGAGTTGGAGTTAAAAATGTCAGAATAGTTAAAATTTGAGTTCTAACATATTTACATTTTCGTGCTTCATATCCACTATAATTGATTTAGCTTGAAACTATAGATATAACATATTTATATTTATATTTACATCTAGTCAATTAATAGCATATTTCCATATTTGCATTAGTAGCATATTTTCATATTGCATCTCTACCGCTTGATAAGGATTATTTCTTTAAATTGATTGTTCACCACTAATATATATATATTTACCTAGTTTAGTCTTTAGAAATAAGAAATATATTGTGTGCGTTTGCTCTCTGTGGATTCGATCCCTAAGTACTACACCTTATCTCTCTTGGCAAGAGTAATATTTTGTGTGTTAAGATTATGGTTAATTTGATAGTTAATTGTTTAGGATATTTATATCCTGCTAGTACAGTAAACACCACAATGCCAAATTTGGCGCCATTGTCGGAGAGTATTGATCGTCATTAGATTTAATTTCTAGGATTTAGTCTAGGTTTGTTACTACTTTTTCAAGTAACTAATTTTTTTTTTCCTTTTGTTTTCAGGTACATGCAAAGAAGCACCAGGAGCAATAAAAGACAAGGACTAGCATTATTCTCTGACCCCTGACAGATTTGAGCGTACGATCCGCAAAGAAAGATGACATGCATCGATCAATAACACCTGTACCGCGTCAACCAACACTTTTTCACGGACCATGTCGACCGATATCCGAACTCCACCGTCGACCGACACTGATCACTTAGCATCGATCGACATCAAGTTACCCACATCGATCGACATCAACTTACCCACATCGACCGATACTGATCACTTAGCATCGATTGACATCAACCGACCTGCATCGATCGACAGAAGTAGACGAGTTCAGATGGTTGCGACTTAAATACTGGTTAGGGATGAGAATGGAGAGCTGAATGACATCAAGGGTCATCTGTGTAATGCAGCAGGTCAATGAATCAAAAAGACTGGACAGAAGCACCATGTCAACGCATTGATTGATGATAATTTTTGGCAGGAGGTTAAGAGAGAAAATCTCCAAGAAGGTGATTTTCGTGTGGAAAGTTCTATGTCACAATGTGTCGATCGACACCGAGTAATGATCATCGATCGACAATAACTCCTGCAGTATCAATAGCTTCGTGTGCATCGACATTATAGAGACGAGACAATCAACCAATAGAGAGATAGAAGTATCAATCTATCATGCGACCTGAGCATTGATCAACAGATGAGGAAGCCGGTTCGACTACCAAGTATCAATGCAAGTTTGGTTGTGCGTCCAACCATGACAGCTTCAACACAGAATACCGACACGTCTGAAGCCATGGATCTTGATAGAGAAGACGAAGGACATTCCAAGAGGAAGCAAAAGATCCCCAAACATTAACGAAGAGAAAGCAATGAAAAAGAGATGACTAGTTTGTTAAAAGAGTCTCTAAAATTCCTTTGGACATCCCTTTTGATGAAGCTTATTATACACACAGGTTATGAGTGTTCTTCAGGGAATCAAGGGACACATAAGAGGATATAGTGATCATATTCAATCATCTCAGAGAAAGAATGAAACAGAGGACTTGTCTGAAGAAGAAAGGTGACCCTGGGAAGTTTGTGGTGCCATGTTTGATCAAAGGCAACGAATACCCCAGTGCCCTCTGTGGTATTGGTTCATCAGTAAGCATCATGTCAAAAACTATGGCAAAGGAGCTGAACCTGAAAGTGGAACCCTCCAATGACTCTTTCGCATTTGTAGACTGCTCAAAAGTGAACTCATGAGGGATAGTAAAATATGTTCCAGTGCAGAAGAACAACACCCCAGTCTCAGTAGACTTACATGTGATGGACATCCAAATTGATTGGAACTCTTCACTACTACTTGGGAGAGCATTTATGGCCACCGTGGAAGCCATCTGCGATATGAAGCAAAAAATGTTGTATGTATCCCTAATTGATCAAAACATTTTCTATGAACCTGTCAAGAATAAGAGCAAGTATAGTCTGATTGAATTGTGTAATGATGTAGAACTTGTGGCCACATGCTTCTGCAATTATGACTTCAATGAATAGCCTAAAGATGGACCATTGATCGACACCCAACCCAGAGCATTGATCGACGCATTTTCTGTTCCGCAATCGGTCGATACCCACCCGTCGTTATCGATCGACTACGTAACCCCAGAACCGATCAACTCATGCCACACAGATGGCACTGCCCCATCCTACCTCGAATACGATGAAGATTACAGAGAAGAAGAGATAATCGAGTACCGTGGTATTGCAATGGAAGAGGCTGGTATTTTTCAAGTTTCCCATCGACTCGGGAAATCGAGATCGATCAACAGAAACCATTCACCATCGATCGACACTGACCAAGAGGCAGAGTCTGAACTAAATTCAGCTACAGAATGAGAGAAGACATATGGTTATCTACAACCAGATGAGTTCGGTGTCATGAGAGATCCAGAAGGTCGCACAAGAGCTATGGGGACAGAATGCTAAGTGTCACCAGGGAAGATATAGCTGATATACTTGCAATGGCCAATGGAGCTGGAATCTGTTCGGCCAACAACTTAGTAATCAAGCATCGATCGACAGTCACCATACACCAACGATCAATGGAGAAGGAGAGCTGATTGAATATCATGACCTAGTATCAGAAGACGCCTGTTGGGCGAAAGTGGATAACGCTCATTGATCGATGCACCTCATTCAGCGTTGATCGACGCACCTCATTCAGCGTTGATTGACATTGAGAAGCAGAAGAACGAGTTGATCCGTAATATTCCATACACCTCTCTACATCCTATATCGATCAACAACAGATGTCGTGCATCGATTGACAGCACCCTTCCGCAGTTCTACAAACTTCGTACTTCTACTGCCTATAATCCAGAGAATCCAGCATCGATTGACGGGATCAACTCATCATCGATCGATGGCTGTATCGAGCAAGCTGGTGCGAGAGCATATGATGCTAAGGGCAGAAGAATTCCCCATTGGGAAAAGAAGATGAGTATCGCATCTACAAAGATGAGAATGATAATGCACGAGCTACAGACGGAAGAGTAGTGAATGTGCAAGCTGAAGACATCAGAGCAGTTCTAGAGAGAGCAACTATGTTTGACCAGAACTACATATGTTTACCAGAACATGCAGCAAGGATCAGTATGTCTATGGAGAATCAAAGGACATACAACAAAGCAGAGATTGATGATATTGTGCATGAGATCTACAAAGCTCAAGAGATGTCACTGGATAATTTCTACATGAGGCTTGATGATGTCTATTATCCTATAGACAAGTGCCTCACCGGTTTGACTACACGCATGGATGATATTAAGCAAGATTTGGATACTATACAAAGACAACATGCGATTAGGCCAGATGAACGAGCATCGATCGACGGCACCATACGACCGTCGATCGACACTGAAGCCAATGGACATAAGACAGCAGCAAAAACACAATTGGAAGATAGGTTTGATGAGATTGCTTTTTCTCAGAGCCTAATGAATGAAGATATTTCTCAACAGTTGAAAGATATATCAGAGACTACAGCTGCAAAACTTAGAATGCTACAGCGAAGTATTGAGAACCTACAAAGAAGAATGCATTCAATGGAGTTTGCTAGAGAGGTTATAAAGAATGAGAAAACCAGAAGTGATGAAACAATGAGGAGCTTTATTGGTACATGGTTTCAGATGAGAAGAGGAGATGTAGACACTTATTTTCCAACTGTTGATCCACCTCCATACTATCCAGAAAGTTCTAAACGTTGAGCTTACGATTATAACCAAGCGTTAAGTGGGATCAAGATTTATTATTGACTAACCACACTTTAACACCATTCTTAGAAAGTTGTTTGCAGAGATTACTAGTGATACCAAAGTGGATCATCCTGCCACTATACCACACTTGCTTAGAAAGTTTGAAGGAACCAAAGCTGATTTGATGAAACAATGAGGAGCTTTATTGGTACATGGTTTCAGATGAGAAGAGGAGATGTAGACACTTATTTTCCAACTGTTGATCCACCTCCATACTAGCCAGAAAGTTCTAAACGTTGAGCTTACGATTATAACCAAGCGCTAAGTGGGATCAAGATTTATTATTGACTAACCACACTTTAACACCATTCTTAGAAAGTTGTTTGCAGAGATTACTAGTGATACCAAAGTGGATCATCCTGCCACTATACCACACTTGCTTAGAAAGTTTGAAGGAACCAAAGCTGATTTCCAACACTAATCCTAACATTATTAGCTTGCTTTGGGGCTTGGTATACACTGGATCAGATTCCTTCTGCAAGTCTATAAGTATAAGTCATTACACTTTTGGTTCTTTTCTCTCTCTCTCTTCAGCATCTACCTAAAAGCTTAAAAGATTGAAATGACTTCCTGAGATGCAGAGGGGTGGGTACATTACCAATGACCGCACTATTCTAATTCAGAGGAACGATCACACATTGTTGGAAGCGAGAGATAGGTAAATTATCAATGACCCCACTATTCGCCTACAACTTTGCCCAAAAATCAAAAGAAAAAGAAAAAGAAGAAGATAAGATGGCATCATTGAAGAGAGAAAAGAGGGAAGAAAGGGATCAGAGAAGACTATGTACCTAGTTGTTCATGTGTCTTTTGATTGATACTTCCAAGGTAAAGCATGTACTTTTATTTTATGCAAAGAAATGAGATTAGTAGAGGGGCGAGTCAAGATAGTATTTACTAAGCTGATGGTAGAATGGATTTGGTTGCTATACTAGGATAGGGTACATAAAATTTCTCTGTGATTGACTTGATAGGATGTGGTTGCAACAAAGTAGGGTGATAGTTATACTTAGATACTATGTGAGTCTCCACTTTTCAAAACCTCTTTCACAGACTTTGTTTGTTTGAGGACAAGCAATAAGTTAGGTCTGGGGGAGTTGATATAGCATATTTATTACCAGTTTTAGGTTATGATATAGGCTCTATTTAGAGTCTATTATGTGTGTCTAGGCTATGTTTTAGAGTATTTACAGGTCCAGGAACGTTTCGTAGATATATGACATACTTGGAGCTTTTGGAGCAATTATAAGGAGTCGACAAAGCCATCGATCAATGGAATATACTTGGCGCCGACAGATGATTAAAGCCCAAAGTCGATTGATGTAGCACACTTGCCATCGATCGACGACAACATATTTCAAAGCCCAAGTTAGAATGACGAAAATGCCATGGACGAGTTTTGACCTAAATTTAGGATTTTATATTTATGTATTGAGAAGACAGAGACAAAGGAGAGAATTAGACAGCATTTTAGATTATTCTATTTATTTATATTAGGGTTAATAGAGAAAGGAGGAACTTCTTCATAGTCCTTTTGGAATTCCTTTGGTTTTTATTTAATTTATATATCATATATATTTCATCTATGATTTCTATGATTTCGGTGATAAAGATCATGTTTGAGTAGTTATCAATTAAATTTAGAGTTGAATGATAGCAATCATGGATTAGCCCAAAAGTAGGATTGTTAGGCTAAGTTAATATCAAAGTTTGCATTCTAGAGTAGCTAACTAGGATTTCGATGATAGGACATGGACAACTACGAGAGTAGGTTCTGTGCCATAATAGATTATGTTGAACTAGGCTGTTAGGCGCATGCGAGAGCTGGTCTAATAAATCTGGTGGACTTATCAAATCTCGCCCACACTTCCTTTTGATTTCACCTTCGATCGACACCAGCCCTTAGCCGTCGATCAATGGTGTTTCCTTTTGCTCGCATACGAGAGTTGGAGTTAAAAATGTCAGAATAGTTAACATTTGAGTTCTAATATATTTACATTTCCGTGCTTCATGTCCCTTATAATTGATTTAGCTTACAATCCTAGATATAACATATTTACATTTATATTTACATCTAGTTAATTAATAACATATTTTCATATTGCATCTCTACCGCTGGATAAGGATTATTTCTTTAAATTGATTGTTCACCACTAATATATATATATATATATTTACCTAGCTTAGTCTTTATAAATAAGAAATCTATTATGTGTTTTTTTCTCTGTGGATTTGATCCCTAATTAATACACCTAATCTCTCGGCAAGAATATTATTTTGTATGTTAAGATTAGAGTTAATTTGATAATTAATTGTTTAGGATATTTATACTCTGCTAGAAAAATAAACACCACAATATCATTTTGCCATGATATCAGCCCAATTTAGAGTCTATTATATGTGTTTGGAGTATGTTTGAGCGTAGTTTTAGGTTCATGTACGTTCTGGAGAACTTTGGTAATTCTAGAGGTTTTAGAGATGCAGAACTGCGCAGATGCATCAGATGTTTAGCTATGGATGGAGACCTTCTCACAGAGAGATTGAGTTTATCTTTTGACATAAGATAGAGATTTGAGTTAGCTTTCCAATTCCACCGGTTTGAGGTCAATCAGGATCATAAGGCCAAAGTTATGCCTGTTTTACTGGAGAGTGGTCTCTCTGCCTTGCGAAAGGAAGCTGTCGAGAAGATGAATGAGTTATGATCTACAGAAAAACCTTGGTGTCGATTGACGGTGATCCCAAAAGACAGGCCCAACTTGTTTTATGGCCGACTTAAGACCAAAGCTATCACAAATTACCAGAATATCCTTAGACGACTTAAACCTTTATTTATATGTTTTCTAAGCCATAGTAAACACAAACACTTACCAAGCTTTCTTTTATTCATTGTTCTAGGGTTAGGAGAGAAGGGATGAACTCATTCAGAGTCCTCGTGGAACTCTTTTGGTTCTTTATATTATATATATTCTATTCATCTATGATTTCTCACACGAAGAACACGTATGAGTAGATCTCTTGTTAGGTTTAGGATTTATTAATGGTATTGATGGATTAGCCAAACAATAGAATTTCTAAGGTGATTATTAGATCTATCAATAGAATTGTGTTTATTGCTTGTGTTCTAGAGTAGTTAACTAGAACCATGATTATAGGATAGTTAGGCGCAAGCGAGAGCATGGTCTACTACCAGAATTAATCTTGTTGAGCTAGGTTGCTAGAAACAAACGAGAGTTGATTTAGTTAATTTAGCCAACTTATCGAATTAGGTCATAAAGCTTGACTCAAGAGACTATCCATCGACGCATGATCATTGCCATCGATTAACGGTCATTATGTGTCAACAAACGAGAGCTGAGACATCGGACTTAGTCAATAGATTAGACTCACAGTGAGAGCTGGTCGTCTTTTACATTAGATATTGAGTTCTATGATTAAAACCCTTAGCTTATATTCTCTATAATCCACTTGCATGAAACCCTAGATCAAGCTATCTATCATTATTGTTTACTTACAAATCAATCAATTATTTGATATAGTTTATTATTGTTTATTGATATATTTGCCTAGCTTATTCGCGATTGTATTGAGTTTATTTTGTGTCCACACTCCCTATAGATTCGATCCCTAAATACTATAATTTGACCTCTCTTGGCAAGAGTAGTTTGTAGGGTTAATTTGATAGATTTTGCATTGAAATACATAAAAACCCTCTAGTCAGTGTCAGACGATGCTTGTGTAGCATTGTCGACAATGTATCCTCGTATGTACTCACAATCGGAGTCAGTATCAATGGCAGCAATAAATCATGGATCATCACTAAGATCTACGTAGTATGTGTTTTCTTTCCCTCTGAACACAGATCGAAATGGATCGTAGAAGACCTATTTATCAACAAATGTCATACACAACTTGTTTGTCTGCATATCACAGACCTCTCCTACTGTAGCCATACATGCTTTTCCAAGCAGCAGAGAGTTTTCAAGTCTTTATGTACGTCCATGACATGAAGATCTACATGGAAGACAACATCTCCAATCTCAACTTCGAGGTCTATGATAGTCCCTCCTGAGCTTTTTCTGGAGCAGTCCACGAAGGTGAAGGTATCCAAAGATGGTTCAAATTTGAACCCCATCAATTCAGCCATTCCCAGGGCATTATGCTCACTAAAGAACCAGTTTTGCCTAGAGAATTCAGACAGTGGTGACATGGAATAGTACATGGAACCACAAACTTCCATGGGTCACTCTTTTTCTTCAACTATATGACTTTCGTCATGTTGGCTTTTAGCTGGAGGAACATATGCTTGATGTCTTCTTCTGATTATCTGCTCTCTCTGAAAAACATCCAGAGTCTATGCTTGTCATATGCATCATCAACATACTCTTTCTTCGGGATCTTTAATGCCCTCCTGGTGAAGGCATCCATTTCCTTCTCAGTTACTTCTCTCCTCAGATGCTTAAGAATGTTGTTCCTTTTTCTCTTCTCAATTGGAAGTCGACCCTATGTGGCCTCTTGATAGATAATAAGCTCAGGGGCTTCATACTCTGGAGGACTTAGACCAAAGTTTGGATGGCGTCGACCGATGCTTTCATAGCATCGATCGACGCTGGCTTCTTGTAAAAAATCCTTCAAGTTTGCTAGACCGTCGATCGATGCTCATCTGGCGTCGCTCGACACAAATGGAAACTACTAAAAGACATGAAACTTTCAACTCAAAATTCGTCTTCTTGTAACTTTTCATGCCTCACCACTTGCAAAAATCCATCCTCAATAATGGCATCATTGGTGCGTCTGTCCAACTTCACCCTTTCCTTTAACTAGAGCTTCTTGTCTCTTCACAGCATCACTGGTCTGGACAATATGGGTTTCCAGCTTCTTCACATGGGTGCTTAGAGCCTCGACTTTATTATTCATCTCACTGTACACAACATCCAATTTTCCATTGAACTCCACTGTCATTTAATGTTGACCTTCCATAAGTTGGTCAATCATAGACTCAATTTGCTCTCTTGAGTTGTGGCAGCTGGATTCTGGTAAGATGAACCTCCATAATTTATGTGAAGCTGTTGTTGTTGTCGTTGTTGAAGGGGTTATGGTACTGTGAATTATGGTTATTGCTGAAGTTACTATTAGAGTATTTTTGTGTAAGCAATTTGTGCTCTCCTCTACGGAATGATAGTACGAAGGAGACAACTTGTTGTGTTGATTTATCAGGCTCTATTTGTTGATAAATTGGAAGTTCATGCCTTTAGCGTATTGCCAAATGAGTGTGGGGCAGTACATGTCGTTAATATCTTGATAAAGGAAGGGGTGTGGATTGTATGGCAGGAACTGCCTTTCCATAGTGATGACCGCATGGTCTTCCTGCTCCATGATGATGATTCCGACTACACTGGATGTTATATGGGTATCTAAGCGTGGACCATGGAAGGTGTTTGGATTTATAGCTGCATCCTTCAGTGGGATTGCCTATGTACCATTCAGTGTGGGATCAAGTCATTCGTAGTTCATATACATGGAGGCGTGTAGCCTAGATGGACATATAGCCTTTTTGTAGGCATGTAGCCTTGTTGGCATGTTGCCTAGTGAGCACGTTGCTCTGTAGTTGATAGGAGTCATTTGGTCTAGAAGGCACATGGCTGGACCTGATGATAGACTAGTCGGTACGCTACAATGAGCATGTAGTATTCATGATGATAGGCTGGAAATCGTGGCATGAGCCAGTAGGTGGAGGTGTAGATATGCTTCAGTGAGCATATAACTTGGTCTGGTTAATAGTAATCGCACGGATTTGCCATTCATACGAACGTCGACAAAGATGGTCTTCTAGGTCAACTTATGCCTTGGCGGATGTAGAATCGATCTGCTCTAGTGTTGGACTGATAACTAGATTTAGAGACATGTTATAGTTAGCATAAGCCGTCATCTGACTGGTAGAAGTCATGAGGATCAGCCTGTCATAGACATGTTGATGACTATAGTCTTCTAGGTATGAATTCTTGCCTTTGCGGCTATCGAATTCATGTGTTCTTTAGGTGGAACCCTTGGACGAGTTTCCCCCCCCTGTATGTAGGTGTAAGAAACCTATATTTACAATAGAGGTTGTGCCTATGTCTTAGGATTTGGAAATATTCACTATTTTCATAGATAAGAGGGCATTTCCATTTATCTTGAAGATAGCATATATATTAGAATATTTATGTTTTCCCTTGGATTTAAAGAGATCCGACCATATCATGAGATATGTGAAGGTTTATATTTATATGGAAGTTTTTTTCTTTATCCGGAGGCAGGAAAATTAATTTAACCCCTAATCTGGAACCTGGAAGCCGGAGGCAGGAAGCCGGAGGCAGGAAGCCGGAAGCTAGAACCAAAATATCGGTGTCCGACTCTAACCCGGAGGTTCTTTCTCATGGATTATTTATCCCCCAAATTTACTTCTTTGGCTAGTGCAACTGAAGTTCATGTTTCCCTGCTGATTCTCAAATCTATGATTCAGAAAACCAGTCCCACAAACAAAATTCACATCCTCTTCATCTTCATTTTCTTCAGCAGCCTTAGTAGCTTCTACACCCTCTGCGTAACTAACTTGTTTCTTGAGAAGGTTATGAATAGTGTCATGTTTTGCCTTAACTTCAGCTATCTGCCCCTTATCCAAGCTGTCATCCAATTTCTTCCTCTCATAATCAGTGTTCTTGGTGTTGTTACTATGTCAAGTTCTCTATGAGTCTCAAAGCCTCTTTTGGATTCCTAGTTTTCAAATTCCTGTCACTAGCTGTGTCTATAGCCATCTGGTAACCCAAGGTGAGACCTCTGAAAAAGGTATCAAGTAGATGTACTTAGTTGAATCCATGGTGCGGATAGTCTCTCTGATATTATATGAAACTAATCTAGGAGCTCTTAAGGATTCAGTAGGCCCATGTGTAAACATAGAGATCATGTGCCTCAAGTCTTCAGATCTTGCATCATCAAAGAAGTTCTAAACGAAGGCGTTTTTTATGGTTGTCCAGGAAGTGAGAGATCATGGGGGTAACTGCTTGAGGCAGTAAGAAGCGTCTCTAACAAAATAGTACTTGAAGAGCTTGAAGAGAAGGTAGTCATCATGGAATCCATTGCCTTTAACGGCAGAAATCAAATCCTTGAATCGCTCCAGATAGTGCAATGATGTTCATGTGGGAGCCCATGATAAGTCTGCTTTCCCACTAGTGTAAAATATTATGGATTCAGCTTGAAATTGTGCCTCTGGAAAGTAGGAGGACGAATAGTAGAGCTATTGGCATAGTACTGATATGGTCGGTTTTAGTCAGCCAACGCTTTGGGTCGAGCAGCCAGAGCATTCTCAGCAGCTACAGCCTCAGCATTGGATACAACATTCTCTCCATTAGCAGCATTTACAGCAGTTGCTTCTGGTTCAGGGATTAAACTCCCCTGATCATCAGTCTTCTGTCATGTTGCATTACACATGTGATCTTCACGGTCACACAAGACTCCCTCAGCATCTTGTATAGAGATAACTAGTTCAACCATTTCTGTCATCAGAGATTGGCATCGAGCGATGCTACTAGTTCGTGATCGATGCTGATTCACGATGGGTGTTGACTGACGATGTTGGACCATTGATTGTTGTTGTATGTTTCTGATGGCGGATCGTGCATTCAAGCTGAGCAGGATCCATATGATTTAAGAGATCGCTTTCCTTGTTGCTTCTGGTATTGCTAGGCATGCACCTACAAGATACAAGAAAAAATTATATGTAACAAAGAAAACAAAATCAAGACTAAACTGTTTCACTTATTCTAATGGTGAATCAAACACTCACCAAAAACGGTACCAAATTTGATATGCTCAAATTACCCTAGAGAAAACCTCTCAAATAAGAGATTGATTGCAGCACCTAGGAATCAAATCTACGGGGAGCGTGGATCACTCTATAGTCTATTCAGTTATAGGTAAAGCTATATCAATAATAGAAAGCGATGGATCAAAATAAAACAATAAAATCGGGTTGTAAGTAGATGGGGAAAACGCTAGATCCAAGGATATCAAACAGGTAATCAAAACTCAGATAAATAGTTGCTAAGGGTTTTATTAAGATCAGTCCTAGAACTCGAATTCATAAGTAAGCCATCCAACTCTCGATGCGATTACTATCAGATTTCTAGATCACGATGTCCAACTCTCGTTGCGATTCCAAATAATCTACACAAGCATTAAGTTCCAATTCGTATGTTCATTAAGTTTCTAGACCAACTCTCATTGTGACTAACAACCTATCTTATTGATTATACTCTTGTGTCTCACAGTTATCCTAAGTTCACGTTTCCATTTAATTACTCAAGAAACAAACAATAATATTAATCATGTTAAAGGAATTAATATAATTACCCTAACAGTTCTACAAATGACAAGTTCATCAAAACCCTAGAAAATCTTTAAATCTAACAAGTGAATTACTTAGACATATTCATGCAAGACATAGCAAATAATTGAATCAATTAAATAAAAGTTTAAGGGTACAAAATATTGGAGTTCCAACTCAATCTCTAAAAGAGTTTTGATCTTCTCTCTAGAAACCCTTAAGAATAAAAGTATGCTTAGCCTAAATAGTGGCTGGAAAGTATATAAAATAGGTTAAACACGCCCATGCGGTTTTTCAAATAGGAAAACTTCTGGGCCAAAGTACAATTTCTGAAAGTTGACTCGGTCTCGCCACCAGCAACATCGTCGATCGACGCCAAGGTAGTGTTAATCGACGCCAAGGTAGTGTCAATCGACGCCCTCTTCGTATCTCGACTCTAACTTCTTCACAGCTACGGATTTTCTTCACTTTAATCATCAAATGACTATATATTCATAATGCTCCAAAACATACATAGACCTGGAAACACCTCAAAACAGACTCGTAATACATAACGAACAGACTATAAATGACATATATCATGGTCAAAAACTGGTAAAACCAAGACATATCAACGTAGCACAACAATTCAATCCAGATGGCACTCCAATCACCCCACAGATTAGAGCACATCAGTTTGATTCCGACAGAAATCTACTCACTACACCTCAGTCGGCAGAGCTTCCTACAGCACCAGCCATCGCTCTAATAGCCGTTTTTAAAGTTTTTGTTCAACGTGCAAGTTGGACGCTGTGGAGAAGCAAGCTATGTAACATTTGCAACAAATTATCCAGACCCAAGCGGATCAGCAAGCACAGATCAACAACCTACAAGCTCCATAGCCGAGAACCCCATGAAACCTTTCTCTAAGACAACGTACAACCTCAATGGTAATCAACAGATCAAACAGAAACTGAGACTTCTTCCCAACGACGAAGCGTAAACCTAGAAGGCGAGATTGGTGATCTAAAGCAAAAATTGGCTCAGACCCAAGCCACACTCCGGACAATGCAATCTAAGATCCATCGAGCTACCAGCTTGACCCCCAAAGTGGATAGAGTTATCAAAGAAACATAGAGGACACCATTCACAGATCGTATCACTAGTATCCCCATCCCAAACATCAAGCTTCATATTCCCCCATCTGATGGAAAAATGGATCTCCAAGCTCAAATGACAGCTTTATGTATCGCAATGAGGAGAAATCGCTTCGAGGATGGAGAACGAGACACTGACTACTGCTAACTGTTAGTCAAACATCTAGCAGGCACAGCTCTCAATTGTTTTTTTCTGATTGGAGGACAATACTATCAACAATTTTAACCTGATATCAACCGTATTCATGAAATATTACTCTATGCTCACAGAGAAAACAGATTTGAACACCAACCTGTGGACGATGTCCCAAAAGAAAGAGGAGTCACTCCAATATTCCACTAGAAGATTAATATCAGTTCTCTCTTATATCATCGTGAGTGATTGTGTAGGCATATATGTATTAATAAATGCGCTATAAGAGGAATCACGTTTTTGTGAAGAAATTTTACTCAACAAACCGGAAAATTTGGAAGATTCTCTCCACCGAGCTTCAAGGTATATGGAAATGGAAAAAGAAAATAAATTCATCGCCAAAAAGCATGTGCCAACGTTAAAGACCAAGGAAAAGACACTCAAGGAAAACTACAACTAACATAAAAGACGTGGAGGATCAAGAAGAAACGAAAGTTCCTCAAGAGATCGGACCTATAAAGTCAATGAAAGGAAGTAGGACCAAAGTTAGCACGGAGAAAGAAACTTCAAAACCTCGATAAAAAATCAAGATTGAATACCTGAAACATAAATGAACACGAAAAAATAGCTGATGAAACCCCTCCCGGGAATCGACACTTGAAGGTTGGTGATGGATAATCCTAAGATTCAAAGGCTCGTGTAGATCAAACAAGAGGTATATTAAACCCAATGCATGATACTTAGCTCAGGCGGTGGAACCTTAGGATAAGTTTAGTGCAGAACCAATAAAGAGTATATTAAATTTAACACCTGAACTGTTTAAACACTAAAACAACACCCTTTGGTTTGTAGAATGGCGCCACAAATGAGGATGAAATTCACTTGATAAGTTTGTTTGATCTTGGAATCCAACAAAGATAGAAAAGTTCTCGAATGAACAAACATGATAATCTCTCTTACAGGTTTCCAAAAAATACTCACTCAAAACTTGTTTTACTTCAATAGAGATTACAACTTATATATAGGAAAGTAAATTTGCAAACAAAGCTAGATAATTAATAACTTTAGCGCTGCATAGGAACTCAACAGTCTGTTTATGAATGAGTTATGTGGGGTCAGTATGCAGACTATGAGTGAGGTTGTAAAGGTAAATCAGATAACATACTTGTGGGAGAAAACTCAGGACGTAGGTGTTCAACTCCACCACTGATACAATCTCCAGCTTCTTGATACCACCGTATAGCGTTCCTCTGGGTGAGACACTGCCAGCTGTGGCACACAACCTGGTATGTGTGGTGTATTCAAACCTTTAGGAAGATATATATGAATACTTGGTAGCTTTTTCATTATAGTATAGAGACTTACTCATCAAATAAACACTGACTTGCTACCACCTCCTGGTCAACATAGAAGTGCATCCTAGAAGTTGCATTCAGGAAAGACGTCCTACATCACATGATGGGATATGTCACATGCCTTTTGTTGGAAGTCAAAACAGTATCGATATTGTTATCCAGAAAAGAGTGTACCTCCTACGAACTTGGGGTTCATGTTGGTGGCTACCATCACTCTAGGCTGGCAAACACCAGTTTCCAGTCGCTTGCGAAGGAGTCCGGCTAGGCCGTCAAACACGCTTAAACACCCAGTCATGTATGTAGGCAGTATTTAAGCTGGTTGATTAAAAATTGGCGGGAGTTGTGATTAAGTGACAGGAAACTAAAGCCTAAAGTGTCTATATGGAGAGAAAGTACTTGAATGTTCACCATCACACGTTGAGTAGTCTACGTGCAGTCATGTATGTTGTTCTTATCAGCAATAATGTCGGAAAAACAATAATAATTTGTTATGAGATCTCTGGATATTAAGATTATAATACGGTTGCTGCAAAATTGGAAGATGTACCTGGCAATTCGACGCTTTTATTTGCCGACAATCGTGGTTACAAAACCTGAACAGATCTGTTCGGATAGGATTAGCAACAAAATGCACTTCTACCAACTTAGTAATCTCGTTGAAGCAGATGGTCACGATTGAAACAATGAGTTTGAAATAATTGTTACTTCTCGTAACTTAGAACCCACTAAGCTCATACATAGCTAAATATTTTCTCTGAATGTCTTCAGCCGATGAGCAGTTATGGCGGCTTGGATGAGAGCTGCATGAAGGAGTATGAGATGTAAATGTAAATATGAGATCGAAATACAAACCACAGTAATAATAATCAGCAATCACAATCAGTGAAGCTACTACCTTATCATCTAATAGCATCATGTTGACGCCATAAGTTCACCACCTTTCTTCACATTTCGAGCTTCCCAAAAATGGAGAAGTCATACACAACGATTTGAATACAATGACCGGGATTCAACTTGGAAAGCGAAACCTGGGAGGTGTCCATGGTTGTTGGAGGTTGGTGGCTGTGTGAATAGAGGACATGTGTATTGAATAAAGGTTCTGTAAATTCCTATTTATAGGAGACAGATTGCGAAGAAGTTTAAGGAGACAGTGGTGCGATATTAAAGAAACACAGTGGGTGCTCGTGTTACCTGAGAATGAATGTGAAGGTTAATGGCGACCTCTCAATGTTTATCGCAGGTGTTACATTGTTGTTTTTTGTGTGTAGAGAAATACTAAAATAAGGTAATCGAGAAGATGATATAGCGTAGGTTACTGAGTTTAGAACAAAAATTTTGGTCTCTCAACATATATAAAATTGAGTTAAGTCCACAAAATAATAATAAGTGAAAATGTGAATCAATAGTGTCAACTGAATTCCTAGTCCATTTATATATATATATATATATATATTCTCTATTTTCTATGATACAAATCAATGTTTTGAGGCCAAATATGCAGATGACCCATAATTATAATGTCTTGTAGTTCATCATGGTGCTGACGTGTTTTAATGAGGAGAAACTTTCTTATCCTTTATATATAGATAAATTGATTGGAAATAAACAAAAATAATTGATTTGATATGTTTGCACCAATTTAATTATATATGTAATAATTAATTATTTTTAATTATTTAATATATAATTATTATTTTGTTAGTTTTATAATATGTAAAATGTAAAACAAATAATAATTCATAAAAATAATTTTTATATACAATTCTCATCATGCGGAAAGTGTGGGTCTTATACTATTATTTTATTATTAATAAACCTACATCGAACTCATATCAAAGCTTGAATGCATTGAAGCAAGACTTTCAACATTGCCAAAATCTTGAGTTTTAATCATCTTGAATTATGACGTTGACATCCAATTTGCACCTCGGAATATCGTCTAAACAAGATCCATTATATCATTCTCCATATGAACAATTACACAAGATAGAAAAAAACAGTTATAGTTATGGACAAACACTTCTGTTTAAGAGTAGGAGGGAAATCACTCCAGGAGGCAAGTTGTGGTATGGGTGGTTTCTCTAATGAGAAGAAAGATGATGATGCATTCAGTGAACCCACTAGTAAATGAGGTAGTAAAAATCTATACAGATAAGAAAGATAAAACATTGTACCCAAATCAGTTTCGTAAAGATCCCGAGGAATTCACCAATAATCTTTAGAAGATTAGCCAAATAAACCAAACTCCCCCACAAAAAAAGTGGGCTATGAAAACTGTTGGGTTCATGTATTGATCTTTCAAACCTAATGGGATCACCAAGCACATATCCATTAAGTGAGGTTCAGCCTAGTTATGCGTTGATCTTTACACGACAACATTAATCAAGAGCGACAAAGTGAAAGAGGCGGTTGGCAGACGGATGTGCGATGTCCAGTGAAGAGGGAGACGTCATTTTCGTCCTTTGTTCTGGTGAAAACGAGGTGAAGTGCGGTGGAGGAGGCATGAGGCATCAAACTTGGGTGGAACTGTTGGAGACCGAGACTGCAGACGGCGAAAACGGTGGTGGATTTGGTTGGTGAGTTGCAGATCCGGAGGTGGGGATGGTGGCGACACCAAAAGGGGCTGGAAACTCGTCATACAAGAGTTGCTTGAGCACTTAAAGCACGTCGGCAAAACCCGGAGAATATGGATGGTGAAGCACACAGTGACGGCGGACTAAGGACCCCCCCCCCCCCAAAATGTTGATTTTTGTGGAACCAGAACCAAAGCAAAGAGTTCAGGTGCTTTAACTCCGACAGGCTGACTTTGAGAAGATCTGATGGTTTTGGAGAAGGTTCATAAAACAATGGAGAACAAAACTTGAAATGGAAAAACAAAAGCGATAACGAAAAGATGATGTATCAGGAAAAAAAAAAAAGGTGAGTATAGAGATAGTGGTTCAATGTCGGCGACTAGAGGTCCCACCGACGTCAAGAGTACAAGCTTGGCAGCATTATCCCGATGTTTGAGCCAAAGAGAGTTTTAGGGAAACATTCATGTGTTATTGAGTCACCGATATCTATTGTACTGAATCACTATCGTAAAAGTCTACCGTACCAAACCTTAAAAAACTCTAAACATAACGAAAGTCATGTTGGATATGGGATACACTGCCTATACTTTTACCTAGGGTAGGCATTTTATTCATTATATTTGATTTGATTTATTATCTATTTTATTCAATCCAAAAAATTTGGATATCTGTTTGTCTTCGAAGCATAGCAAATATTAAAAATTAATATACATTAAAAACAAAAAAAATTACAAATACTAAAAAATTTAAAGTTTTAAATGTAGATGAATTCCCTTAAATAGCCCATTTTAGTTTGTTTTTCACAAAAATAGTTCTTAAGGAAGAAAATGACCAAAATAGTTTTTTTTAGAAGCTAATTTTTTTTATTTATATGCATTTATACCCCTAAGGTTAACTAATTTAGACTTTAGGGTTTAGAGTAAAAGGGTGGGTTTGGGGATAGGGTTTCAAATTTCAAAAAAAAAAAATTGAAATTTCAAAAAAAAAAATGATATTTTGGTCATTTTATTTTTTAGGGCTATTTTTGTGACAAAAACTTTAAAAAGGCTATTTAAGAGAATTGTCCATAAATGTATAATCTTATATAATTATTATTTAACATATAATTTGGTAATTTATTTATATAATTACTTATCAAAATATTAAATTAAGAAAAGAATATAACATCTTTATAAAAACTATAATATCTAAAATTATTTGTTTATAAGAAAATTTTATTAATTAAAAAAATAAAATAAAAAAATAATTTAGAATGTTTTAGATTTATCTGTATTGAAAAAAAAAAAAAGGTATCCGTGAATATTTATAAATATTCACAAATATTCATAAATTTGTTGAATATTTAGAAAACTAAATATTTATATTTTTGAATTAAAATAAATCATAAAATTAAATATGCGTAAAGTACAAAACAAATTAGAAATACTATATAAATATGGTACTATTCCGCTCAGTGTTCATGCCTTTACCCTATACATCTTAAAAGTCAATGTTGACTATCCCCTAAAAAAAGTTCGAAACATATACTCACAGTTGCTTTTGTCTCTTTGTCTCCTTAATTCCCTCCTTTTTTTTTTCTTTTTTCCCCTCCTATTTGTTTTCTTTTCTAATTTAATTTCTGCTGAAAATTATACATGACGTAAAAGTGAAAAAAAAAAGAAAGAACCTTTTCGTCCTGGGATCTATAAAACTGATATATCATCTACTTTCCCTGTTTTCACTCTTATAATCTCTTATTTGCTCTCTTAGGTTGGTAGGTGAAGACTAGTGAAGAGGAAAGAAGTTAGCGGCTTCGACCAAGCTCAAGAAGTTGTTTTTTTTTTCGATTTTAGCGAATATAATTTTAATTTTGCTTTTAAATCGGTTTTTGGATTTTCTTCTGTCTTTGGGTTGATTTTAGCTGTAAAGGCCAAGGGCCACACAAACACCATTGCCCACAAAAATACCCCCTTCTTGACGTCTCTCTCTCTCTCTAAGTGACTTTTGATTTGAATAACAATTATTTCTTTTCTGTTTTGATGGAGTTGTAGTGGTGTTCCTTTCTCTTAAGTTTATTATTTTAATTCTCCGTGTAGAAACATCTGGGTTTTATTATTTTCTTTTGTTCTTTCTTTTGAATTTCTTTGTGAGATGTGACAATTTTTAATTTTGATCACATTTCTGAGTTGGAAGTTGGGTCTTCTCTCTCAGAGGCATGTCACCTGCAGCCAAAGTCTCTGAGTTTCACAGAGAAGGAAATGATTGGTAAATCACACTCTGTCTTCTTTTTTTCTCAGTCTGCATGTATGTGTCTTTGTTTTTACAATTTCAGCTGATGGGTTTTGTCTTGAATCAACTCAATTGCCCAATTCTATGGTCTTGGTAGGTCGGAGACCTTAAAGTTTGCATTTTCTTTCTCAGATCCTCACTTTTCATCTCATTTGAAAGATGTTCAAAGACAGAGACACGAGTTTAGACAGAGTTTAGCTATTTGATAAGACTTTTGGATCCTCACCTGGAAAACAATTGAAGATTGAATATATATATATTACAAAAAGATGTTATTCAGATGGAATTTCCCTTTGAAGTTTTTTTTCTTTAAGTATCTTACAAAGAGCTGAATTTTAAATTCTGCAGGTTCTGCAAAACAGGTCTTCCAAGTGACATAACTGTTGTTGTTGATGATGTGAAGTTCCATCTACATAAGGTATAGCTTTTTGATTACTCTTTATGATGCTTTGCTTTCTTCCTGAGTTTGGTATCCATTGCCTTTTTTATCTTTTTAGGTAAAGTATGTGTTTAACCGTTAAGCCATAGAATTTGTGTGACTCTCTCAAGAAGAACCATGAAGATTCCCTCTAGCTATTGGTTTTAAGTATGCTGGAACTATTAGATGTTAAGCTACATAGATTCATCAACTAGTTCTGTGTATGGTTATGTAAGCATGTAACAACAACAACGCGTTTGGTTATGCTTATTGAAATATATGTATGTTATGTACGTCCTCTTACCTGAATGTGTATCTATGAGTGTTGGTAAATTACCAGCAACCATTTTTTAAGAACTACAAGAGTTTATTTATGCCATTTGCAGTTTCCTCTAGTGTCAAAATGTGGAAAGCTTGCACGGATGTATGAAGATTCTAAGAGTACCGATAAGAAATCTCTCTGGACAACTGTTTTCGAAGAGTTCCCAGGTGGGTCAGAAACTTTCCTTACAGCTGCAAGATTCTGTTACGGGGCTCGGGTAGATTTCACCTCGAAGAACATAGTTTCCATACACTGCGCAGCTGCTTACCTCGACATGACAAATGAGTACGGGGAAGATAACTTGATATCCCAAGTGGAAACCTTTTTGCACAAGCACGTGCTTTGCAATTGGAAAGACTGTATCTTGGCCTTACAAAGCTCCAGTCCGGTGTTGAAGACAGCTGAAAAGCTTCAGACAATACCCAAACTCATGAACGCTGTTTCCACGATGGTGTGTACTGACCCTAGTTTGTTCGGATGGCCTATGATGATGTATGGTACGTTGCAGAGTCCTGGTGGGAGCATTCTATGGAACGGAATAAACACAGGAGCGCGAATGAGAAGCTCTTGTTCGGATTGGTGGTACGAAGATGTCTCTTATCTAAGTGTAGATTTGTTTAGAAGGCTCATCAAGACGATGGAAACAAAAGGTATACGTGCGGAAAGTTTAGTGGGTGCTATGGTGTATTATGCGAGAAAGTACTTGCCTGGTTTGGGACGGTGGCAGAGCAGAACAAGTGGCAGCAGCAAAAGCAGAACAAGTGTTGTAAGTTTTAGTTTGGGTACAGCTTCTTCGTCTTCCTCTATGTCTCCTGTTGATCAGATTGCTTTGCTTGAAACCATTCTAAGTCTTCTCCCTGAAAAGAGAGGAAGATCATTCTGCAAGTTCTTGCTATGTCTTCTTCGTGTTGCTTTCATTTTGGGAGTTAATGGGAACTGCGTAAAGAAGTTGGAGAGAAGGATAGGGATGCAGTTGGAGCTCGCAACACTCGAGAATCTTCTGATACTTAACTATTCTGATTCAGAGACTTTGTACAATGTAGATTGTGTAGAACGAATGATCCGCCATTTTGTATCATCGTCGTCATCCTCAGAGCTATCTGACTTCTCTCCTCCATCGTTGGATCCAGAGATGTCTCCTTCCTCTTTAGCGCCCTTGAGAAAAGTGGCTAAGCTGGTCGATAGTTACATGGCAGAGGTTGCTTCTGATGTGAATCTGAAACCTGATAAGATGAGGTCTCTTGCAGCAGCTCTTCCAGAATGTTCAAGACCCTTGTACGATGGTCTATACAGAGCATTTGATATCTATTTCAAGGAGCATCCATGGCTATCAGATAAAGACAAGGAACAACTCTGCAACATGATGGACTACCAAAGACTCTCAATAGACGCTTGCGCTCATGCTTCCCATAACGACAGGTTACCTCTCAGAGTTGTTCTTCAAGTCCTTTTCTTCGAACAAATGCATCTCAGAACCGCACTTGCAGGCGGTCTCAATGTCACAAACACCGGAACAGCTCATACACTGACCGTTCCAGGACAAGAGATAGTTCAGAGAGATGGGTGGGTGACGGTTGTGCGCCAAAACCAGGTTTTAAAAGTTGATATGCAGAAAATGAGGTCCAGGGTTGGAGAACTGGAAGAGGAGTTTCAGAATATCAAGCAGGAAATGAAGAAGAGAGTGAGCAAGTCCTCTGGCTCCGTGAGCTCGCCTCATCTGGTCAAGATGGGCTGCAAGTTTCTTCTTCCACGAGGCTCTGATGCCAAGAATGATACCGTCCAGGGATCTGTGTCCAGCACTCCAAGATCTGCTGCTGCTGAACACGCACTGCCTCGCTCTTCCCGCCATTCCAAACACCGGAAAAGCTTCTCACTTTTCGGATAAATCTTCCTCCGAAGCTCATCTTCTCTCTTTACTCGGGAAAACCAACAGAGAAGGGGTTGCATTCTTTCAAGCGGAGCAGAAGCTGATCAGTTGGCACTGGATCTCTTTCTGTTCAGCAAAGCATTCTGTTTCTCTATTACTCTTCGGTTAAGAGTATTTGCCGCGGTTCTCTTCAGGTTAAAGTTTTGAAGACTCTTACCATCAATGTTGATAGTGTTTTCGGACAAGTCATGCCTTTGTGATCTTGGTAGTTTTTGGGAAATGGGTATACTGTAAAAGTAAATAACTAGAGTTAGGATCTATAAAGAAAAGAGGGTATAATTCTTGTCTGATTTGATATGATTTTGTTTTAATCTTTGTAGATGTGTTGTTGTGTCTGTCTGTGTGTAACTCTTGCTGAGTTACCTCTATCTACAAGCATGTTGCTGTTTTGTCAATAATATAGGGTCTTTTATACTGTTCAGATGAATTTAAATGTTTGATAAACGAATTACCCTACACAAAAACTGTAGGGAGTGACAGAAAACTATTTTAAAAGTTCGAGAAAATGTTTTGTTTATTGAAACAAATTAACAAAATGTTTCGGTAGTACTATTAAAGATGAATCCCTATTAAAGATAAACTCCTATCAATATGGTATTACTAGCAAAACAACCGTAGCAATAGTTTGTCTTTACGAATATGCTAAAAATAATTCATTTTATGTATGGACTAATATTTGAGCGGTACGAAAACTATTATTATTGAGAATTAGATAAAATATCCTTTTTGGATATTAAGTTAATATGTGGGAAGATCCTTAAATTCCCACTTCATCCGCTAGACTAGCTTGACCTGCTGTCCCAGTTTTGCATCCGAAGGTGCGAGTCAGCGCTTTTATTGATGAACAGTCGAAGGGATTAGGATGTTGAACTACTAGAAAATTATGTTGCTCAGGATGACATACCTCTCATACAGAGTATGGTTATAAGTTCATTTCACAGCCGTTACATCTTTTGCTGGAACTTCACAAAGAGTGATTGATGCACTATTAAATATGGATATTAGGTCGCACGAAACTTGCTGAAAGTGAAGAAGAAACGAAAGTCTTGGAACCCAATATAGTCGAGCTTCAATCCTTTGCCTAGAAATAAGAGCACCCCATAAGATATGTCATCTTATATGGCATTTGATCAGAGGACATGTGGAGGTAACGAGGAACCTGACACGTCGTAATATGAGATGTGACAATTATTACCAAAGATGTTGTGAACCAGAAGAATATGTTACTCATACTATCTTTGAATGTCTACCAGCTTTACAAGTTTGGTCTCTTTCAGTGACACCATCAAGTCGAAACGTCTTTCCGCTACTGAGTATATATGCTAACATGGATTATATTTTTGAAGGAAGAACATCATTATTGAACTAAAATTAGAGAGGATCCTTATTCCTTGATAATTTGGTATATATGGAAGGCTCGGAATGATAAATTCTTCAGGGGAATAAATAGAGATCCTTTGGAGTTGGTTCGATATGCGGAAAGTGAGTGTCAAACCTGGTCCAATGCAAATGAGATGGTAGCACCAATTCCACATGAACCTAGTAGTAAAGAGCCATAAGTCTTAAGCTTGAGTAATATTTGCTTGGTGGATGGTTCATGAACTTCCACAGATCCGTTCAGTGATTGCGGTTAGGTTTGGATGGACAGTTTGGCGAATATTCAGCTTATGTGGACATGAAACCTTAGACGACGAGAGACGGTTTTACACTCAGAAGTGGAAGCACCGCCCATAGCGATGGAGAGTATGGTTCAGCATTATACTTGTCAGAGCTTTGAGACAGATTGCAAGGAACTGATTGTGATGATAAAAGACCCTCAGGATTGGCCAAGTTTTACAACATAATTGGAGATGATCAAGACGTTGCAGGTATGTTTTCCGGACTTCAAGATTTCTCACCTCCCAAGTGCGCAAAATGGAATTTCAGACTCTTTAGCTAGGACTGAGAGATCTTTTTACAAAGAGCTTTATTACATTGGTTGTTATATTTCGGTCTGGTTGCACAGACCACCTCAAGTTTGAATAATAGAATAATTGTTTCAAGTGAAAAAAAAAACTGCACTCCTATTAAGATTATGTCTTTGCTTTTAGGGTTATTAACAATCCTATGCCACTTTTTAAAAAAAAAAAAAATAGTTTCTCCATTGTTATCTCTCTTTTTGGTTAAATTGATGTTTCCTTATTAGTTTAGTCACGTTTGGAAACATGTATCTATTCTATTAAAACATGAACATGACCTATTGATATATGTATGATCCAACTATTTAAATACAATTATTAAAACCTCTTATTAATCATTTAAGAAAAATATTATACAAAAAACAAAAATATGACTAAAAGACACAAAAATACAAAAATTAAATTTCTAAAAAAATGTAAAACAAAAAATATATCCGCCCTTCTAAAGGTGGGTCAAAATATAGTATTCAGTTAAGAACGTTGACCATTATATAATAATGTGAATACAACATGTGAACCATCTTTATCTATATACAAATGTGAATACAAAATGTGGACCAACTCATATACACAGATTTATTATCGGTTCCTAAACTAACTTTTAATATTTGTTCACATTTACATAGTACAAGAAGTTGAATTATACACATAAATTTATTGTGATTTCACAAAACATTATTGTATTGTAATTTCTAACCGAGAAATCTAGACCCGTAACGAAAACCCTAACCCATGTTTTTAATTAAAAACAAGAAAAATTTACTCAAATTACATAGAAAATTATTATAAACTACAATAACATATATTTTTTGAAAATTACTCAAAGGTTAATAAAGTTTAGTAAATTACAATAAACACCATTGGTCAGTTTTTTTTTAATTGAGATTATTTATAATTAAAAATGTTTAACTAATCCACATCACTAATAATTGTTTCACGTCACTAATAAATATTAACCGTTAAAGCAAGTCGGGAAAGAATACTTAAAGGTCGGAAAAATCAAAACTTCCAGTGTTAACGCAACTTGTTTTCTCTCTAGGCAATTTCTGAGAATCCTTCACCTCCATTGTCGTCGAAATGTCTTCTCCGCATCTTCACAGTCGTATTTTAGTCGAAGGTGAATATAAACAGAGGAGTGGGGATTCTTCGTATTCGTTTGTTTTATTTTTAGTTTTCCAATTTATAATCATAGGAGTGTTGAGTATAATCTGAGGGGTCGAAGGTGTTTGTCACTTATAAACGGTATTGTGACTGATTTAGAATTCTGTAGCGGCTTGTTTATCGTATGAAGGCTTTTCGGCCGATTTGTCTTTGCTAATATGGATGTTTAACTTTTCTATTGCGGCTGATTTATATATTAAATTGTGGTTGATTTTGTTTCATGGTGTGGCTAGTTTATATTTGCTATTGTGGCTGAGTTAGTTTTCTTTTGCGACTGGTTTATTGTTATGTTATGGCTGATTTATATGTTCAATTGTGGCTGAGTTTGTGTTATGTTGCGGCTGATTTATCATTAATATGTTATATATGTCTTTTATGTTAAGATGGTTGTTTCTGAATATCAAGTAAGGGATTAACCCCTAATACTATACACAGAAGGGGCTTCTAATCTAGAAAATAAAAAAAAATTAATCACAATGTCCATTTGAGAGACTTCCCTCAGGTCAAAGACGCAATAGCACGTGATGTGTGGGATCACATGAAGGAGTTTCCTCTTGGAGTAGTTGCTAAGCTAGCTGATAGTAAATGCGTGTGGTCTGGGAAGACTGTATACTATTTACTATGTAGACAACTGTGAGTACATAAAAAGGAGATTTGGTCTCTTGTTGTTGATCAACCTCTCAGGTTTAGCTTACTCGAATTTGGTGTGCTCACGGGTTTAAACACAGGTCCACTACCAATGCAAAGTTTTGAACCTGAGCAATACAAAATATTCTAAGAGGAGTTAAATGTGTCGCTTGGGGTAAGTCCCAACTTAGATGAACTGAGACCAGCATTAGAGGTCTGTCGAGGCTGGAGTTTTGAAAATTGGAAATGGTTAGGGTTTTTGCTTCTTCAAGCCATGGGACTTTATGGCTTGCATCATAATTCTAGAATATCCTTTAAAAGTGCAAAAAGAGTATTCGACGATTAAGCCTTCAGGACTTATCCATGGGGCCAGACTGCATTTGAAGTTTTTGTTGATTCTATTAAGCTGTTGAAAAAACACAAGGAAAGTCATACACCGTTAGCGTCATGAAGGACGTATTGTTGGTTTGGGCGTATGAAGTTGTGACTTGCTTTAGAGAGCGTTTAGGAAGAGTAGTCAATGACCAAACACGTAAAGGTCTTACTACTGCCATATCTGAGGAGATCATAGATCATGCTGAGGTAAGAAGGTTGACTTAGCTTGGTTATTTATTGTCTGAGTTATTTTTAATTGAGTGTTTGGTTATGTTTTATGGTTGAGTTATGAATCATTTGATGTCTGAATTATTTCTTTTGAATCATTTGATTTTTGAGTTATGAGTTACTTGATGGCTGATTTGTCTGAGTTATTTTATATATATGGCTGATTTATGACTTACTGTAGCAGGTGCATGTGAGGAAAATATTTATGAAGGAGGCTGTAGAAGAGTTGTTTCCATAGTGTTCGGGTGAAGCATCTGACCCAGAATTTGTTAATTGGATAACATATATACATGTGGATAGGTTTGTTAGAATTTTTTTGACAGTGAAAATAATTGAGAAAAAAAAATTGTAGTTTCGTTAGATTTTGAGCAATCCCTTCGCAAAAAAGCAGAAAAAGTGGAAAACATAAAGTAAGCAACAATGATATTGTGTTGCAGTGTGATAGTGAGGAAGATACGGAAAAGGAGGTGGATTTGACGAGCATAGTGAATATTCTGGGAAATTTTATCGCAAGATTTGAGAATTTTGATAATGTTGTTAGTAGTATAGGCAATGTTGAGTCGTGGTTAACCGCCTATGACACAAATTTGGAGATAATTTTCAGATATGAAGAAGATTATTGGTGATGCAGTCCGAGCTGCTGTGGAAGAAAGATTTGCACCTATTGAGAATGATCGGACGCAAATAAGAGAGCGTTTGAAGGCTATGGAGGCACGGCGCAATATGCAAAAGGATGATAACCTCTCAAAAGTCAACAATCTCCTGCAGAAATATGTTAATAGTCCCAAGGTACATTACAGCTGAGTTATGGTTATATTACAACTGATTTATTGTTATTATTCTCGGCTGAGTTATGTTTATATGTTAATACAGCTGAAGCTGGACAAGTCTAAAACTCATGAACCAGTTTTTAAAGCCAATACCAAAGGTATGGGGCTAAAATTGAATATCAAAGATCCAAAGACCACTGATTTGAAAAAGAACTTGGCTGAGGAGTTTGGTAATGAAGATGAAACAGTTGATTTCGTTATTGTTTCTCCTGTTAAGGACTCAGTTGCACGCGGCTTCATGGATAGGCAAAAAAGCAGGAGGCTGAGTTAAAAAAGCAGAAGGAGACAGAGGCAAAAAAGTAGGAGGCTGCATTAAAAAAAGCCAAAGGAGGCTGAGGCAAAAAACATGAGGCTAAGTTTAAAAAGCAGAAGAAGACCACTGCTTCAAAAAAGAAAGAGATCACTGCTTTAAAGAAGAAGGAGACCACTTCTTTAAAAAAAGCAGGTGGCCGCACCAGTAAGAAGGATAACGAGGAATCATAAAGGCAACGAAGATCTGAAACATACAAAAGTGACTATCCCAGCAGCAACCAATAAAATAAGGATACCTTTTACTAAGAAGAATCAGATTGAAAACGACAGTGAGATTGCGGATATCACCGAAAAAATTGTTGTGCAAAATAACAAAATATTGACGGAGTCTGATGAGGAAGAAGAGGAAAAGATTATGTCTAAGAGAATTAAGGTTTATCGGAAGTCAAGTGTTCAATTATCTCCAAATGGGTTTTTAGTGAGGCTAGATAATGATCCTCAAGCACGAGTTTTTCCTTATTTTATTCCATAAATGGAACAATGTGCATGAGGAAGAATTATGAACTTTCACCAGCAATCTATCATCCTCTCTCACTTTCTGGTCCGGCTCAAGTTGATAAACTTATGGATCACCTAAGGCCACTCAAGTATGATCCTGTAGACCATGTGTTGATACAACTATTACCAATATTTTCCTAAACTAACTTGTGTTTAATTTTTAGGGACATTCCACTTGAAGTGGGTGACGAGGATACTGAGTTCTATAGATACTGCATGGTAATTTCTCGTGTTCGAAACACTAACATGTGCATTTTCTCGCTTCCAAGTTCACTATATGAAAAGACGATCTATATATAACTTTCATGTGATAAGTATCAATTATTTGTAGAATCATTAGTCTGGCGGTAATGACACGGCCCTATTTATAATACATAAAAAATTATTAAACATTAAGCTTAGCTTATCATAAAGGCTGGGTTATGGAACAATAATGATTGACTTATGAAGTGTAATGGCTGACTTACATGTATTAGTTTATCGACACCACGCGAAAGCGTGCTTTGCTGTGATTTCGTTTCCTTTCTCCGTTCTTCAAATAATCTGGTCATCATAACCCCTATTGATTCTAGTATCAAACAATGTGAAGAGTTATAGCATTTCACAGTGCGCTGTTAATTGATTCCTCTATGTTCATAGTCTTCAAATTGTACCTTTGGCCCGGGAAATGAACACGCGTCCACAGTTGGACATCAGCTCTTTGTAGATAGCCATGAAGTTTATGATTAATCGCTTCAATTTCCTCGAACATTGTAGTAAGGCCAGTCATCCTAAAACATCTTGCCGCTTTCTTCACCAGACAAAAGACATCTTTTCTTTTGTATTGTTGTAAAATGTTCTTATATAAATGGTAAGTGCATATTCCACGAGAAGCCAACGGATACACATTCTGAATTGGTTTTCCTATTGAATTATTCTTGTTCGAGATAATCTCAAGACCCTCATCGTTAAGATTCAAAAATTTTAGTTGCGTAGAAATCAGTGCCATGAATCATCATTTCCAGTGTCAACTACACCAAAGGCTATTGGGAAAATCTAAAAGTTACCATCTTGAGCTAGTGCTGTGATAAGTGTTCATTTGTATATAAAATTAAAAACGTATTGTCGACAATGATAACTTTGCGCATGAAAAGAAACCCATTTATGCTCGCACCAAACACAAGGAACACATACATGAATCTTCCAAACTCATTAATTTGAAGACAAGTAATTGTACCTGGATTTGCCTTTCTGATCATATATAGTTAAGGAGGAAAGTCTTCAAACCCACTCTCAGGAGTTCTCATATCGATTTCCCTTGAAAATTTTAGCGTCTTATGTGATTTTCAAGAATCCATCTGTCCACACGGAATACACAAAGTACTAGTAAATCAGCTGTAATAAAAAAAATAAGTCAGACAATCATACCAATAAATCAGCTGAAACAGAATTCCGTCACAATGTACTATAAATCAGCTGTAATATACAAATAAATGTACTAAAAATCAGTTGTATTATACATTTAAGTCAGTCGCAACCCACTAGTAATTCCCTTTACACCAAAATCCTTATTGATAGTCATTCCAACACTTATAGGTCGAACTAACGAAGCAATGCCCCCGAGAAAATTCATCTACAACTCGCCTAAAATATATAGTGTTGTTTGTCGAGATCAATTAGAACGCTCAGTTAGAGAACATGTATGCTCCAAATCGTATGTATGAACATAAACTCTCAGAGACATCCATTAACCTAACACTTAACAATGAGCGTATCCGAATTAGATACAACTACATAAAAATCAAATTTATCCCTCACCATAAGAAGTTTCAGTCGTTTCTCTAAATCGATTTCTCTCATATTTTTTCCCTACCACGAGGTTTAGCGAAGACATCTCCAATATGATCATCGACATGTTCTGAGCTCTCTTCTTAGGTGGTGGCGTTGGTGAATCTTCGTCTTGTGTTGGAGACTCACCATATGAACTGAAGTTATCATCCTCAGATAAAGCACCATCCGAGTCATCGAACATATCAAATCGGCTTTCAAATTCATTGTTTTCTTCGTCTTGTTCGCCTACTTTGTCTTCTCCACTACTTCGTCTTCTTCTCCTTGCATTTTACTTGTGCAATCCATGTCTTCATCGTCGCGTTTCTCTTCATATTTTGTTCCAACACCAGAACAATAATCATAACTCAAAACACTATATTTTTTGTATTTACATTCTACTTCTGAGCCATAACTGAATAACCTTTTCCTCTTCTCTCTCACTTCGTCAGTCCGACTAATTTCGCTCTCCTTTTTCTCCGTAATCTCTACACATAGACGTGGTTGTTTTAATTTTTTAGGCTTAGAAAACCTATCAATTGTCGAGTATTGGAGACGTAAACTGGTGAAGTATCGTGTGCCATTGTTTTCAAAGTTTTATTCGAGAACATGTAGCTAAACTGAATCTTATGACTTGTTCAATCCGTAATCATCGACTATCGACTTTGCAAGTTCGTCGTGTGTTGTTTCCTCATTTAGATGCAGGACTTTACACTCTCTACCATCAGCATTGAATACATATATATATATTTCTTGACCCAATCACAAGAAACAAAAACTACGGATTCATAAGATCTCCAACAAAGATCAAAGAAAAAATAATAATAAGGAAGGAAAATAGATGAAGAAGGTGTCTGAAAATTTCTAGGTATCAGATGATTAAGAAGGTAAATAGATAAGGAAAAAGAAGAAGACACAGGTCGCAACATAAAACCCAAACACTAACATGGAAAATGACATGGAAAATAGGAGCTGATGACATGGAAAATCGGAGTTGATGTCATTTATTTTTTGCTTATATGACAAGTGAGCCACCAAACGAAACAGTTAATCACTCTATAATAAATCAGTCATCAAATACAAATGTAAGTCATTTGCAACGTGAATACTATTTAAGTAATTAAAAAAAAACGGGTTCGAAAAATACCATAAAAGGGCGTAAATCAGCTGGAAAATATTATGTCAATTATATCGTTAAATAAATCATCCGTCAAATGAATGCTATTATCGTAATTAATCTATCGCTAATAAATCAGTCGTGATAAGGCCGAGTTTACTGTTAGTCAAGCTAAACACGGCTGATTTAAGCTGATTATAGTTAAATCAGTTGTAACTACCTTTCATAGGTAAGCTGTCCGTTTAGTAACACAGACAGTTGATGATTATTCCATCAGCATGAGAAACATAACTCAACCACCCGATGTAAAAAGCAGCCGTAACTTATGTACGTAAGTCATCTATTAGCTCATAAATCAGGCGGATTTCTGTAAATCAGTTGTTACGTAATTCTAAGACAGCCAGAAGATCTTAAATCAGCCACGATTTGTAACCAAGCCGTATCGTTTGGCTTATTTGTATTTGTAAATCAGCCACCTTTTTAAGCCAGCCGCAACGTTTAATACACATCAGTGATTTTCTACGTGGCGGCGGATTTTATCTAATGTGGCATTCAAAAGTAATAGCATTCTTGTAATTACGTTTTTGTCCCAACTTAATTACAAACGCTGGGCATTTAAAATATATCAATAATAAAAAAAGTTTTATATACTTATAATAATGTTACCTAATTTGTGTGCCGTTTAAGTAAAATTCCCTAAAAACAAGCCATCAATCCTCTTTCGTTACGATAATGTTTTATGAAATATTAAAATCTATGCACAACATAGTAAAATAGTTAATATATGCTCCAGATCTCATTTCCAAAATAATTATTATATGTAATTTAGTTGAATATCATTTATTAATGTTATATTATGTTTATACAACAAATAATATTTGTTAAAAAATATATACATGATAACACAAATATTTTTTTTTAAATGATATATACATGATAATAGTTTTTAAAATTGAAAAATAGTTTCATTGGTTCGTATGTCTTAGAGAAATTCACCATGAAGATTATTTAACACCAACATGCAAAATTTAATAAAAATAACCAAACAATCCCATGTAATAAAAAGCTAAGAGAATAAAAGAACGTTTCCTAAATAAAACTTGTGATATTATGTTTAAAAAGGAGAAAATATACAGTTATATTCAATTACGGGGATTAAACTTATGCAAATGAGGCAAGATCTCAATATAACATGTATACTAAAATGAAGTTATTTGCAAATAAAGCAAGATTTTAATGTAATGTATATCCTTTAACTAAGTTATCATAAACATCCGAACACCATATTTCTAACAACTGAAAAACGAAACACCAAATCTTATTTGTGATGTCAAAAAAGTCTCTACAAATTCTTTAAAAGAAATAATCATACAAACAGTAAAGATTCTAAGTTGTGTAAGTACCCAATCCGCAATAACCTGAAAAATAACATGATCACCATATTCTCAATATTTACAGTTACTAATAAACTAACGCAATATAAATATTTTTCAACAGTTATAGCAAAAAATAGTTAATGGATGCTCCAAACAATTATCATCTGAATGTCATAGAATTAACATTACATTATTATTATACATTCAGTATTATTTTCTAAATAATATATACACGATAACACAAAATCGTATTTTGTAAATATGATATGTACATGATAATATTTCTTGAAATCACAAAATAATTTAATCGACTGATATGGATTAGTGTAATTCACCATGAGGATTATTTTCTATAAGATACAAAAATCACAAAAATTGTTAACTATTAATTTTATTTTTGATTATCTATATAACACGAAAAAGAAAATTTTCTTTAAAAAATATTAAACAGTTTATTTTTATATACGTATAAATAATTTATCCATTTTTACAATCGATATAGCTTTTTGCAGTTTTATTGATGAAAAATAATTTCACTTTGTTTTTATATCTAAAATTAGTATAACATTTTACTTTAATCTTTTTTATATACATGTTTTTGTATATCATTATCTATACAATACACAACTAACAAAATTATTTATTTTATTCATAGTTATCTATATAACAAACAAGGAAAAAAATCTATATATTTTTCTTAAACAATTTATTTAAAAGTATAATCATTTATAGATTTGTAAATGGAAAAACCGAAATATTTCTTACCTAAAACTACTTTTTAACTTAAATTATATCATATATAATTCTTTATATTATTATATATAATATGTAATTTATAAAAATTAATAACCAGTAATTGTATTTTATTTTATTATATATATAATATGCAAGGAAATTTTTTAAATCTTTATTTTTCAAAAAATATATTTTTAAACGCATAAAATAGTCTATGACAAAAATTCCAGCATTGATGACACAATTTCATTAAATACATATTTGTGATAATTATTATTATAATATAATTTATTTAATTATTGATATAAGTTGGTTTTTGGTTTAGTTTTTAGTTGAATTAAATAAACCATCAACCAATCAAATTAAAACAGTTAATAAAAAAATTATTCTATGAGAGACAAATAAGCAAAAGTTATTTAAACGATTTTTCAATTAATTTTTATTTATTTTAATTATCTATATATCATAAAATAAAAAGAAAACTTTTTTTTATTATGCAATTCATTTTAAAATGTAAAATAAGATATTGGCTTTTATAGTGAATATTAAATTTATAGATTTGTAATGAAAAACTTAAATATGTTTCTTATCTAAAACTATTTTTAAAAAATTACTTTAAATTATACTATACATATAATTTTGTATATTATTATCTTTGTAATGCATAAGTAATAAAAATTACTTACCATTGACTGTATTTTATTTTTATTCGCTATATAATAGGCAATGGAAAATTTAAAATTTATTTTTACTTAAAACATTTATTTTTAAACGCACAAAAACATTTATGACATAAATCTGATCATTATGACACAATTTTCTTAAATACATGTTTGTAATAGTCATTATTGTTAAGTATGTTTTGTTTGGTTATTGATATAAGTTGATTCTTGGTTTAATTTTTGGGTGTTTTGCAAAACTAACCTAAAACAAAAAGTCAAATACAAAACTAACTCATAATTTTTTTTGGAACTTTCATTTGCCCTTTCTACCCTAAATGCTTGAATTATTCACGAAAATTCAAGCATTTACTTTATCATCCTCATCTTCATCTCTTATTAACAATATTTTCATCGCCATCAATACATTAACCATTATGAACAACCAATTTGAAGCTCTTACTGCACCTAAAAATTATTTTTCATCCTTCCTAAATTATTTCTTATGCAAAAAAACTACATCTCTCTTCACTTTCTCTTTATATTCACCCAAAAACTCAATCTTTTAAATCTAAACTTTCAACTATTCATGTAACCATTCAAGTTCATAATTATTGGTCATTAAAGAGTGAGATCGATTTCTGGGTGAATTTATGTGTGTTTGGAGAAGCTAAGCAAGTTACCCCAGTCGTTGAAGGTATAAAATCAAAACTCTTTTCTGAACTGTTGGTCGGAAGACTTACATGTAAGTCGTCTGACAACCAGACGACTTACATGTAAGTCGTCTGACAACCAGACGACTTACATATAAGTCGTCTGGTCAATGCGTAGGTCATTTTTGCATTTGACTTTTTGAGTATTTTCTTGAGACGACTTCCAGATAAGTCGTCCAGATCTTCAATGTAACAAAAAATAATCGATTTTTTTCAGACGACTTACATGTAAGTCGTCTGGAATAAACAAGTTACTTTTACAATTGACTAAATTGTGTCACAAAGTTGACTGGCCAGAGATGACTTACATGTAAGTCGTCTAACATTTTCTCTGAATGTTGACTCGGTAGAGACGACTTCCAGACGACTTCCAGGTAAGTCGACTTAGGTTACTTTTGCAATTGAGAATTTAAACATAAATATTTAATTTTAACTAGACAACTTCCTTGAAGTCGTCCAGTAGACGACATCCAGGAAGTCGTCTGTCGAAAAAAAAGTGACGTCAAGATTTTTTTGTCGAGATTGTGGTCAAACATTTAGTTTCGACAGACGACTTTGACTTCCAGGAAGTCGCTAGTTAAAATTAAATATTTAAGTTGGTCAAATACAAAAATAACCTTAACGGACGACTTCCATGTTGTCGTCTTCTGAACGACTTTCTGGAAGTCGTCTCAGTTGACGACTTCCAGGGAAGTCGTCTAGGTCAATCATTAATAAACTTTCATTTTTTCAGAAGTTGTAATGGATTTATAATATTTTCTTGTTAAATCATGTATATTAGTCAATATTGGGGCTACTGAATGAAATTTATAACTTTATTGGTGATAATTATGAGCTTACCAACATACATGTTATTACCTTTTGTTTATGACAGACGACTTCCAGAAAGTCGTCCAAGTCGTCTTTGATTAACTTTTTTGAATTATGTTTGCTAATGTGTTTTAATTTGATTCTTTGCAGATGATACATCATATACCTGTACTCTACAGAGGATGGTCGGTGAAAGACGACTCTTAGGACTTTATGGTTGATAAAGCTAAAGGAGCGAGAATGTTTTTTCTGAGTGAAGGTTCTACACATGCCAAACTTGTTGAAATGGCTATAGAAGATTATAACTTGGAAGCAGAGGTTTTGGAGTTAACCTACTTATTACCAGAAGCAATGAGGCATCAAGAAACTCTTCCTATTCATGTTACAAGTGATAGACAAGTTCAGAACTTGATCGAAATCACTAAAATGCATGATGTACGTCTTTGTGTTTCAAGCCGAGTGAAGCTGAGAACGGTTATAGAAGCTGAAGATTCTAATAAAGTTTCAGAGGAAGGGGAAGAAGATGATGATGGGGTTGAAAATGATGATTGGGAGGAGGATGTTAACTTGCCTAAAGCTGAAAATGATGATTGGGAGGAGGATGTTAACTTGTCTGAAGCTAAAAATGTTGAAGCGGATGATCTTGGTGAAGATTATAGCAAGGATGAGGATGAGGAAGAGGATGAAGAAGATAATATATGTTTTGAGGATCTGAAAGAGACATATTGTGACACCCCCGATCATAGATGAAAGGAAATGACACAGTCAATGCTCCCTGAAAGCCGACCCGAGGTTCCCGAATACCTTCGAGTTCCTTGGACTAGCAATCTGAGAACATTGACGCTCCTATCAGATATCACTTAAGGCTTTTCAACCCGACCAAGCAATACCTGATAGTTAGTTTGTCCTGGACAAGGACTAATATCATATGGAACCCGTACTTTAGAAAAATCTTTATACATTATATATTTTTTCATTCACAATCATCTTACAAAAATGTTATAGGTCGACCTTGAAGTTATCATAAAACAAGCTTATACATAAGCTATATACAAAACGTCTTTGCAAGGATAATAAATCTACTGCTGGCTAATGATGTTCCTTCCCGTCCTAGAGTAAGGTCTCCCGCCTACTGGTAACCTGCATCACAAATGAGTCATGAGTAACTAGTTTACTCAGTGAGTCTAATCCCGCACCCCAACA